>WNGS01102948.1:0-11441 GCA_020271785.1 Procambarus virginalis
GGGTCTTGGATAAGCTATTAAGCACATTATAATAATTCTACGATTCATTTCCATTTTAGATTTCATGAGTTTCTCTAAAAGAAAATACACGATCGTTTACCTGGCCTGCCAGGCGATGATCCCCACCGCACCCTACAGTAAGTGGGCCTAGCATTTCTTGTGAGCGCCCATCCCTCACTAAAACGACTTGTGAATATAGTGAGTACAAAGCCCTGTGGGACTTGAAATGCGCGAAGTCTGCTGACACTTACAGCCTCATCCACCGGCTGACACCAGACCCACCTACCAGTAAGAAGTCTTGGTACAGTTACGAGAAAGTGAGCCCCGATCAAGGTACCTCTCAACTGTACTGTAAGTATTGTAAACTCTATGGACATACCATAGAAAAATGTGGTAAGTTTCAATACAAAAGTACTACTGATTCCACCAAACCCAAACAGACTCCTCCTAAGTCCGGTAAGCCTGTAATGAATATTGGTGTTCATGTTAATGATCTTTCTCTCTTTAGCAAGCATCTGTATCCAGGAACTATCACTACCAACGGTTCAGATTCTGAGGGACGTTTTGGACTTAAGATCTTGAGGGACACAGCGGCTCTTCAATCGATCGTCTTGAAATCAGCTGTGCCCAACGTCGCCTACACAGGAGAGACTGTCTTCATCACTGACCTCACTGCTACTACTCCTTATCCTCTCGCCAGAGTCCACCTGGATTGTCCCTTCGTGACCGGTGAAGTCCAAGTCGCCGTCAGGGAAAGCCTTTTCCCATGCCTGGAGTGCAACTTCTCCTAGGCAACGACTTGGCAGAAGACCAACAACCGACCAACCTGATCGTCAAGACAAACCCCAGGTGGGTAACTCTGTGTTGGATAACCCGATTTTTGAGCATGTTCCAGCAAAGGTTCAAGAGAGTGATGAAGTTTCTCCTCCTGTTATGGTGACCACCCGTGCTCAAGCAGCACGACCGCAGCCAGCTGACTCTACTACCGCTGTCCCTCAAGACCCTTCGAAACTACCCCCTAATCTCACCGTCTTGGAGTTCCGTAAGTTACAGAGGAAGATCTTACCTTGACACCATTATTCTTTCAGGCTGAGACTCAATCCGACAGTATTCCTGGGTTCTTCTTGAGAACGAATTACTCTATCGCAGATACAGACCCAGTAAACTGAAGGAGGAGGACGATTGGGCAGACGTTGAACAACTAGTGATTCCTACCAGCCTGCGGCCCACGATTCTACACCTGGCCCACGGAGCACTGTCACACTACGGGTTCAACAAGACTTACCATGGGATTCGACAAGACTACTACTGGCCAGGTATGGTTAACGATGTCAAGAACATGTCAATGTGCCACGTGTGTCAGATGGCAGGTAAACCGAACGTTTCCATCCCCAGAGCCGCACCACTGACACCCATCCAGGTGCCTGAGGAACCGTTTCACAGACTTATTATTGACTGTGTTGGTCCTTTGCCTCGGACCAGTGCCGGCAACGCCTATATCTTAACCATCCTGTGTCCTACCACCAGATTCCCATAGCAGTTCCAGTGAAAAACATTACGGCTGCTACAGTGGTGAAGAATTACTGAAATCTTCACCCAGTATGGATTTCCGAGGGAGATTCAGAGCGACTGTGGCACCAACTTCACCAGTGATCTCTTCAAACGGACTCTGGAGGAGTTCAACATCAAACAGGTACTGTCCAGCCCCTATCATCCTGCTTCACAGGGTTCTCTCGAGCGTAGTCATCAGACTATCAAGGCACTCTTAAAAAGTTTTTGCAATGAGACCTCTAAGGATTGGGATAGGCAACTTGATCTCATTATGTGTATTTCAGAAGTCTTCCCAACGAGTCACTAGGAGTATCTCCTTATGAGATGCTCTACGGACGTAAGTGCCGTACACCCCTCAAGGCTTTCAAGGACTCTCTACGTGATGCCACCCTCAGTGAGCATCAGAATGTGCCCCAGTTTCTTCAAAACCTCCGACACATTCTAGAGAGGGTCCATTCCTTTGCCAGCAACACCTACAGAAAGCCCAAGAGAGGATGAAGACTCGTTACGACCAGCACTGCCAAGTAAGGAAGTTTAAACCGGGAGACTTAGTCCTTGCCTATTTCCCTATCCCAGGTTCTCCTTTGCAAAACAGGTTTTCAGGACCCTACCGTGTTAAGGAGTGCCGGAATAACTTCAACTACGTTATCGAGACCCCTGATAGGCGGCGGAAGACCCAGCTGTGCCACATCAATCTGCTGAAACTTTACCATGGAGTTCCTCCCACTGTGCTAACCAACTTCACCACCTTTCAGGTCCATACAGCCACAGTGAGACCTTCCCTGCTTCTCCTTCCGAAAGCACTGACACTGAGACAGCGCTTTCTAATTCGGAAATCCTTACTGACCTCCATAATTACTTTCAGGACGATAATAGTGCTCACTCATCAAACTCATCAGAGGACATCAAGAGTTGTTTCGAGATGATCCACAGAGTGTACTGTGACTCGGCACGACATCCAACTGCTACCTGACACCCGGCCGATTCGCCAGCCGTTCTACCGAATCAGCCCTAGCAAGAAGGAAGTCATGCGTGCTGAGGTACAGTACCTCTTGGACCATGGACTGGCTACCCCCTGTGAGTCCCCCTGGGCCTCACCATGTATCTTGGTACCCAAACCTCACGGTAAGATCCGCCTTTGTACAGACTATAGGAAGCTAACAGTGTCACCGTGAAGACGCATACCCATTACCTAGGATTGACGATATCCTTGATGCCATTGGTAATGCCCGCTACCTGTCCCAGGTGGACTTACTCAAGGGCTATTACCAGGTGTGCCTAACGGAGCGAGCTAAGGAACTGTCTGCCTTTATCACCCCTTTCGGACTTTTCAGGTATAACCGCCTTCCCTTTGGACTCTGCAATGCCCCGGCCACCTTTCAGAGAGCTGTCAACCGCGTCATCCAGGGCTTGGACAACACCTACGCCTATTTGCATGATATCGTTGTAGCATCCAACACCTGGAGCGAACACCTGCTCCAGCTACAACGATTGTTCACCAAGCTCCTGAAAGCCGGCCTCACCATCAATCTGGGCAAGTCCACTTTTGCCAAAGGTAAAGTGCGGTATCTGGGTCATGTTATAGGGAGTGGCAGCCTGGCTCCGTTAAATATCCACATTCAAGCCATCAAACAGTATCCACAGCCTACTACCAGGAAGCAGCTCCTGCGCTTCCTTGGTCTTGCTTCCTATTACCGTAGGTTTGTGAGGAACTTTAGCACGGTAGCAACACCCTTAATCACCTTAACCAGTCCCAAGCAACGGTATAATTGGACCATGCAGCAAACCGTTGCTTTCGAACAACTCAAATTCCTCCTCTGTTATAATCCTATTCTCGCCTCGCCATACAACGAAGCCTTTCATCCTCCATGTCGACGCCAGTGGTACCGGCATCGGAAGTGTCCTAATGCAGCAACGAGGCGAGGAGGTTCTACCTGTCAGCTACTACAGCTACAAGTTGAAGCCTCACCAGAAAACTACAGCACTATAGAAAGGAACTCCTCTCCATCGTCCTGAGCCTGCAACACTTTGCACCATACCTGCAAGGTGCTCGGTCCACTACAATCTACTCGGACCACAACCCTCTACGATTCCTACATCAAGCCCAATTCAATAACCAACGTCTGTTGCGATGGGCTTTATATCTTCAAGGCTTCAATCTAAAGATCTGTTACATCAAGGGGCCTGATAACATCATCGCCGACGCCCTATCTAGAGTTCATGAGGTAGAGGCAACTCCATCTACCTCTCTACCTCCCGAGAACGTGACTTCACCAGAACCGCACGCTTCGGGGGAGAGT
Organism: Procambarus virginalis; assembly: GCA_020271785.1. Classification (NCBI taxonomy): domain Eukaryota; kingdom Metazoa; phylum Arthropoda; class Malacostraca; order Decapoda; family Cambaridae; genus Procambarus; species Procambarus virginalis. The sequence continues at coordinate 3,852 of WNGS01102948.1, forward strand.
TGTGACGATAATCTCTTCCAAGAGATTTAGCCTGCTCTTCCCTTCCTTCATCACGTTCCACGTTATATTCAAGATACGTTTTACAGTAGCTTAAACGTATATCAAGACAGCCACGCACCTGCATACTCCCCCTCCCCCATTCCTGCACACCTGGTCTCCGCGCCGACCCTTCAACTGCTACACTCCCAGTCTGAAACTACCTGTTACCGGCCTTCCTGCATTCTCATTGGCCGTTCGAGAACACGCCACTTCAGTCCCACACCAACCACGTTCCTCGCCAAGGCAATGTCGGGGTCGACTGGCAGCACTACCACCAGAATATCTAGTGCTCTCACGCTATGAACACCTAGTTGACTCACCTCGTGTGATCAAATAGAGGTTTATAGCTAGCGCATATATTCCCAGCACCATTTTTATATTAACCATTATTGTATGTCATTTATGTCCCATTGTTAATGTAAACTCATTCCTTTTTCTGTTTAGTTATTTCTCACTTGTTAACTTGCACGTTGATCAGCCAAGAATTGTCTTTATTTTACTTTGTTTTCTAGAGTAATTAAATTTCATTGTTTATATTTGTGTTTCTTGTCTTACCTTACCTTACCACAGACTATCAGGCAAGCAGTCACTTTTTTTTTTCTCACTCTATGTGTGATCCGGCATTGACATCTGCCATTGGAAGACTGCCGAACACCATTTCCAACACTTTACCGTCACAATATGTTTATATATGTATATCTATATATGTATATATATATATATATGTATATATGTTATATATATATATGTGACAAAGCTGCATGAACGTGCAATTAAGCCATATATCACTAAGAACTCTTTGACCCTGCCAGGATTCGAACCCATGCCGCCCAGGATCACCCCTTAACGTACCCAGTACCGTGACGTGAAAGAGTTCTTAGTGATATGAAACTAAGCTTATGTTAACGCTTATGTCGACCATGACTTTATAAGAAGGAAAGTGAAACGCCATGCAACCTCTGAAGAGACAACTAATACAACACCTATACCCCCTATTAGACTATTTTACAGGAACTTCTTTTCCACAGCTCATAAAACGGAGGAAAAGGGTCCTGAAAGATATTGTTAATAGAAATGTTATCCCTACAGACAAAAATCAGAAGATACAACTGACGATTACTATAAAACCAAGGAAACGGCCAGCCTACTCATGAGAATGCAGGCGAAGAGTCACAATAACGTGGCTGAAGTATGTTGACCAGACCACACTAGAAGTTGAAGGGACGACGACGTTTCGGTCCGTCCTGGACCATTCTCAAGTCGCTTGTGATGAGGAGGTAGAGAACGGGTAATAAATAGGCAAGAGAGAGGTGAGGAGGAAAGTAAGGTGTAGAGAATAGTAGTAATAATGAGAACTGCAGAAGGCCTATTGGCCCATACGAGGCAGCTCCCATTATAACCACCGAAGGAAAAGTAATAGGAATAAGAAGAGGATAGCAAGGGAGCGTAGGAGAAGAGAGAAAGAAAAGGAAAAGAAAGAAAGATAAATGGAAGGGGTAAGCTTATGTTAAGTCACGTTTGTTAGAAAGATTAGAGCATTTGAGTATGTACTGTGAAAGGGAAGAGTCCACAGCAACAAAGCCAGGACTCATGTTCATGTTGGGTACTTGTGTATAAGAGCCGATTCTACAAGACGGCGTCTGTGAAGAGTAGAGGCAGGAAAGATTATTTTGGAGGAAGACCAATCAATGGGATGATTAGAATCCCTCACATGGCAGAAGAGAGCATTGTTAGTGTCTGCAGACTTAACACTTCTCTTGTGTTCTTTAAGTCTGTCATTCAGTGTACGGCCAGTTTCGCCAAAGTATTGGAGAGGACAAGATGAACAGGAAATAGAGTAGACACCAGCAGCATTTGAAGCAGGAGGAGCAGTGTGAACTAGATTGCTACGAAGTGTGTTAGTTTGTCGAAAGGCGAGTTTAATGTCAAGAGGACGAAAGGTATTGGTAAAAGTTTTGAGTTCAGATATGAAGGGAAGGCATAGTACAGTGCTACTACTGTTGGAAGCAGGTTTAGGATGAAAGAAATTTCGTTTAGCTTGAGAGTAGGCAGAGTTGATGAAATGCAAAGGATAACCAAGGCGAGAGAATGATTTGTAGATAAAGGAAATTTCAGAATCAAGAAACTGAGGGTCGCTGATGCGTAGAGCGCGGAGGAAGAGAGAGACGAGGACATTTTTCTTAACAGAAGGAGGATGGTAGGAAAAGAAGTGAATGTACATGCCACTATGCATGGGTTTACGGTAGACAGAGAAAGAGAACCCAGACACAGAGCTGTGAACATGAACATCCAGAAAAGGAAGGAGGGAATTAGATTCCCACTCAACTTTGAAATGGATAGAAGGAGCCAGATTGTTAAGAGAGGCGAGGAAAGGCTGGAAAAGATTAAGGTCATGAGGCCATAAAGCAAAAAAGTGTCATCAACATAGCGAAGCCAGAGAGAGGGACGAGTATCAATAGAAGGAAGAAGAACAGTTTCGAAGTATTCCATGTAGAAATTAGCAAGAACAGGGGAGAGAGGGGAACCCATAGCGACACCGAAAGTTTGAGTGTAATATTTACCGTTAAAAGAGAAAGAATTAGATTCAACACAGAGTCTAATGAGATCGAGGAAAACGTCAGTGGGAAGAGGGAGAGGAAGAAGGCCCTCTGACGCCTTCCGTCTAAGGAAAGAGAGAACGTCATCTAGCGGAACATTTGTAAACAGAGAGTCAACATCAAGACTAAGCATCTTACAAGAGGGTTGCAGGCGCAGTCTTTCTATGAAGTCCTGAGAGTGACGAAGGTGGGCAGGGGAAAAAGTGCCAAGGTAAGGCGTCAGGGTTTTAGCGAGCCAGGAGGCAAGAGAATAGCTGACAGAGCCCCGTGAAGAAATGATAGGACGAAGAGGAACACCAGGTTTATGAGTCTTAGGAAGACCATAGAAATAAGGAAGAGAAGGGCAGATGACACGGAAACGTTCCGTGTCATCAAGTCGCTCCTCATCACAAGCGACTTGAGAATGGTCCAGGACGGACCGAAATGTACTCATGAGAAACTCTCCAGACACTGAGCAGAACGCTCTAAAAGAGACCAACGTCGTCTATGTCTTCAAATGCCCTCTTGGGGACTGTAAGCCTTAAAAAAACTCAGTATATAGGCAAGACAACAACATCTCTTTCCAGGCGTTTAACGATGCATAAGCAACAGGCTCCATTAAGGAACATATAATCTCTTCCACAACCAAACCATCACCAGACAAGAAAATCTTAGCAAACAACACAGAAATCATCGATAGATACAGCGACAGCAGGTGGCTTGACATCTGCGAGGCACTACACATCAAGAAGTCAACACCAGCAATCAACAGCCAATTAATGCACAACTAATATCTACCCACTTCAAGACTCCGCTCCAATATAGAAGCATCAAGAAATATGGGCAATAGGCCCTCTGTAGTTACTTCCATCCTTCCCTGTAGCTCATACCCCGACTCTATACCCTGATTCTATACCCCGTTCTGGCTTGTGTTGAAAATCTGTTTTCACCTCATCCAAAAATCTATTGTAACATGTCACCTCACCCAAATGCAGGTATATAAAATCGAAGAAGTTTTAGCTCTATTCAGTTATAGTTGTGTGTGTGTAAACTAAAGTCTTTGAAAATGTAATAAGTTTTACGAAACGCGCTCAAGTGTCGCTTGAGACTAGAAATAAAAATGAATTTTGGAGAATTGATTTTTTTTTACCATCAACAGTAAAAAGAAACATAAGGAAGATCGAAAAATTCGTGTTAGAATTATTAATCTTACTTTTTCGTCATATTTCTAACATATATATATAATATATATATATCTATATAATTATATAATTATATAATATATATATAATAAATATCTAAATATAATATATATATATATATGCGGAAAATCCACAGAGAAAATGAAAGGAGGTAACGTTTCGACTTTGGTTTGACAAAGGCTTTAACAAAGTACGTTACCTCCTATTCATTTTCTTGTGGATTTTCGCATAAAATGATCAGTGTTTTGTGATCGTCAATTGCATATATATATATAGATATATATATATATATAGATTATATATATATATATATATCTATATATATATATATATATTTTAAATAATAATATATTATATATATATTATATTAATATATATATATATATATATATATATATATATATATATATATATATTTAATAATATAATAGGGGCACCACAATTTCAATTTCACCACCTCTGGTGCAATTGCAGGGACCCACATCCTCGAAGAAGAAAACAAAGAGCATTCAGAGAAGATCTTGTGGATTCTCACCGAATACTTAATTCTTTTCTTCTCCTACCACCCCTATTATTTTTTTGTATGTTTGTTTTATTTTATTGCAATGCTACAGTTTACAGAGAACACACACACACACACACAAATATAACAATTAAACAATCAGCGTTCGAAGACCTCGTCCAGCTCCTCGGAGGTTGGGTGCGTACCCAGGATACAGCACGCATTTCCCCTCTGCACTGCGACACTGAGGCGCTGAACAGGAAACTGGCTGCTCGTGGGTCTCTAGTTTTCCCAATGAGTTCCTCACCAACCTCCTTTAAAAACTTGAGTGCACATTTACCCAGGCGCCCAGAGTCTCTGAGCCTATCGGCACGAACCTGTAACAACGTTCTAGGTCTCTGTACTTGTGGATTTTCTGGGTCTCCCTGAAGGTGGCTGCCCCACCTCCCTCCGCTGAGCTGTAACGTAAATAGGTATCAGCCAATGTAGATGCACAGGTGTAATCCCATACGACCTGTTTACCTTCCCTCCATGGCTGCAGGGTGACTCCATCTGGGCGTTTTTGGCTGTTGTCAGGTCTGCACAACTGGGGTTCCCTTTGTGCTGGACACCCAGCTGTAGCCAAACTTCTCTTGATGATGTCATTGACTGCCTCGTGTCTGGCAATCTTTCCCTGTGTCTTACGACAGATGAGACCATGGCTGCCGTATTGGTCTGCCCGTGCCTGGCCGCAATACACCGGTGCTCGGTGGAGATAGGGGCGGCAAGGCGCAGAGCAACACCAATACTTAGGGCCCGATGATCCAGGCGGGTGCCCAAGGCGGAATTAGGGACTGCCAACAGGAAGTCCCCAGCATGGGGGGCTTGCACAGCTAGGAGACGCGCTCTGTCCTTCTGAGAAGCTACGTCCAGCAATGCTTTGGCGATGTTCTCCACTATGGGGCTATCCCATTTGGCCTGTTTACCGTCGTTTGGACAAGTTGGTCGGGTGTGTGAATTGGCGAGTGTGTCCCACCGACCAGCTCCTTCCACAAATTTGGGATCACGAATCCCAATGGAGTTCCTTAGGTATTCTGGTAGTATTTCCTTCACTAATTCACTTGTAGCACTGGTCGAGGATAAGAATGCCGGCAATGCTAACTGTGTCGCCTTGCGAATACCTATACCCCCGAGTCTAACTGGGAGCGTTGCTTGGTCCCACTGGTCATCTTGCAGGGAGAGGTTTAACACTTTCATAGTTATTGTCTTTAGGAGTGAATCGTATTCCGTTAATTTTGGGCTGTCAAAAGAAGGGGCACACCTGAGGAAATAGGTAAGTCTGGGCAAGGCCAGGCACCTTGTAAGAAGGTACAACGCATCATGAGCATCCAAAGCCCTATTCGCGCCTCCATCCTCCTCAGGTCTTTAAGCTTTTCTTCGAGGACTACCTCAATGGCGTTCGAGCCCAGAGGTGCCCCTAGCAGCACACTGTCGGTGGGAGCGATCACTTGGGCTCCTGGCAATAAGATTTGTACTGCATTTATGATTGGTTGGTTGGACGAGATGATTTCACACTTTGATGGATTTAGTGTAAGGCCTAACTCCTCTCCCCTAGATTTCACTAGCTGAAGATCTCCTAGCAGGGATTCCTGTGTCCCTGCCAGGGTGCCATCGTCCAGGAACCAGATGTTGAATTCGCTGGACAACCTACTTGTGACCTCCTTAGCTGCCATGCAGAAAAGAAAGGGGCAAGTGGGTCTCCCTGCTGGACACCTTCTGCGGAAACAACTTCATGTTCCCCAAACAACAGTGTCGATTCCCTACTGTACCTGCTGAAACGAAAGGAAGTAGACAAGGAAAGCTGGTTCGAACTGCTTCCAGTACCACATCCCTTTTTACCTGGTTGAAGGCATTTTTAAAGTCTAATTTAATTAATGCCTTATTTTCTGGGAGGTCCTTGATATAGGCTCGTGCTGCATGAGCTGCTGCTTCACAGCCATGGGGGACACCAAAACCTAGTTGATGGGGTCGAAGCATCGTTGCAGCGTCTATGCTGATTTTTCTGACAGCTGCCCTAGCAACAAGGCGCCGAAGTGTGTTGCCCACGGCAATGGGTCTGACTCCACCATCCTTCTTCTAAGGGCACAAAGGGATGCTCCGAAGAAGAACGGTTTAATTGTATCTGGGATCAACCGGAGAGACAGTCGTTGACAAACTTCGTGATCTCTGACAGCAGTGTCTCGGCAACTTCGCCGAGAACTGGGTTTGTCATCTCCTTGAGGTGCTGAGGTCTTACTCCAGTGTATCCCCCTGCTGAGCCTGGTGGAAATGACATGATGGCTTTGTATACCTCTGATGCTTGGAGGAATAGAGGTCCCATGTCTGGGGCATTTGTGTCCCGAGCAGTGGGTTCCCATGGTACTCTGGGAGGGTGCTTCTCTCTCAGTGAGTCGGCAGTTGCTGTATCTCTAGGGGCGATTGTTTCTTCACTGGTAAGTAACCTAATTGCCCCTACTGTGTTGCCCTCTTCAATTTTCTTGGTCACTTGTGTTCCAAGCTTAAAATTATCATTGGAACTCTTGGGTCTTCCACGACGGTTTTTGCGTTGAGGAGGGATGGGGATCAAGTTGTCAGCTCTGGGGAAATTATTATATTGCCCTAGTGACTGATGAGGCTAGTGACTTGCCCCCTCTTGCAGGTACGCCTAAGCAAATATTGCCAACAGGAGCAAATTATGCCATGCTTTGATGGTGGCTGCAGCATTAAGATTTTCAGACCGTTCATTCACTTTCCTTAGAAGTCTGTATATTTCCCTGCTGCAAATGGGCGCGCAGCTTTAGGAATGTGGGGAAGAGTTCTGGTAGTGGATGCTTTGATGGCCCCCAGGAGGTCATCTGATGACATGAAGTTTGCTGGGATGTGTGGGGGTGCCGGGGGGCCTGTGGCCTTCCTCTCTACAGGTAACGTCCATGAACCCTCACAGCCGTGGTGCTGACGTAGGTTCCATCGTTTCTAAGGCTGTGAGATTCCTCACAAACCCGACACGTTCCTCTGAGTCTGGTCCCCCTCTGGGTGCGCCTCTGGGTACATTGTTCCCAGGACCGTGTTCTTGGCTGAGGGGTTCCTAGTTAGTTGGGGGAGTCCCCTCCATCCCCCGGGCGGGCTGTGACATAGGCGTGGCGTGGGAGGGTGATCACGGGTGGTGGCGGCAGGGGTAGTTAGCTGTCCCTCGCACTCACCCTCATGTGGGTACTTGTGTCTCCCCTCCCTTTGGAAGAACCTGAATGCTTGC
>WNGS01102952.1:0-15000 GCA_020271785.1 Procambarus virginalis
TATCTAGTCCTGGGGACCATTCAGGCTTGTTTGCATTTGTGTTCCTCACGTGTTGCCCCAAAAAATGAGGTGATTTGATAAAATGCTATGCCCAAGATTACCATCCGAGTGCCGGCGGCGGGGAAGTGGTTCATATTAGCCTCGGCTATCACTTCCTTATGTCCGGTCGTGATGGTCAAGTGGTTTAAGGCGTCCCTGTACATACCAGTTGCGTTGCTCCTGGGAGTATGGGTTCGAGTCACTTCTGGGGTGTGAGTTTTCAGTTGTATCTAGTCCTGGGGACCATTCAGGCTTGTTTGCATTTGTGTTCCTCACGTGTTGCCCCAAAAAATGAGGTGATTTGATAAAATGCTATGCCCAAGATTACCATCCGAGTGCCGGCGGGGCGGGGAAGTGGTTCATATAGCCTCGGCTATCACTTCCTTATGTCCGGTCGTGATGGTCAAGTGGTTTAAGGCGTCCCTGTACATACCAGTTGCGTTGCTCCTGGGAGTATGGGTTCGAGTCACTTCTGGGGTGTGAGTTTTCAGTTGTATCTAGTCCTGGGGACCATTCAGGCTTGTTTGCATTTGTGTTCCTCACGTGTTGCCCCAAAAAATGAGGTGATTTGATAAAATGCTATGCCCAAGATTACCATCCGAGTGCCCGGGCGGGGAAGTGGTTCATATAGCCTCGGCTATCACTTCCTTATGCCGGTCGTGATGGTCAAGTGGTTTAAGGCGTCCCTGTACATACCAGTTGCGTTGCTCCTGGGAGTATGGGTTCGAGTCACTTCTGGGGTGTGAGTTTTCAGTTGTATCTAGTCCTGGGGACCATTCAGGCTTGTTTGCATTTGTGTTCCTCACGTGTTGCCCCAAAAAATGAGGTGATTTGATAAAATGCTATGCCCAAGATTACCATCCGAGTGCCGGCGGGCGGGGAAGTGGTTCATATAGCCTCGGCTATCACTTCCTTATGTCCGGTCGTGATGGTCAAGTGGTTTAAGGCGTCCCTGTACATACCAGTTGCGTTGCTCCTGGGAGTATGGGTTCGAGTCACTTCTGGGGTGTGAGTTTTCAGTTGTATCTAGTCCTGGGGACCATTCAGGCTTGTTTGCATTTGTGTTCCTCACGTGTTGCCCCCAAAAATGAGGTGATTTGATAAAATGCTATGCCCAAGATTACCATCCGAGTGCCGGGGGGAAGTGGTTCATATAGCCTCGGCTATCACTTCCTTATGTCCGGTCGTGATGGTCAAGTGTTTAAGGCGTCCCTGTACATACCAGTTGCGTTGCTCCTGGGAGTATGGGTTCGAGTCACTTCTGGGGTGTGAGTTTTCAGTTGTATCTAGTCCTGGGGACCATTCAGGCTTGTTTGCATTTGTGTTCCTCACGTGTTGCCCCAAAAATGAGGTGATTTGATAAAATGCTATGCCCAAGATTACCATCCGAGTGCCGGCGGGGAAGTGGTTCATATAGCTCGGCTATCACTTCCTTATGTCCGGTCGTGATGGTCAAGTGGTTTAAGGCGTCCCTGTACATACCAGTTGCGTTGCTCCTGGGAGTATGGGTTCGAGTCACTTCTGGGGTGTGAGTTTTCAGTTGTATCTAGTCCTGGGGACCATTCAGGCTTGTTTGCATTTGTGTTCCTCACGTGTTGCCCCAAAAAATGAGGTGATTTGATAAAAATGCTATGCCCAAGATTACCATCCGAGTGCCGGCGGGAAGTGGTTCATATAGCCTCGGCTATCACTTCCTTATGTCCGGTCGTGATGGTCAAGTGGTTTAAGGCGTCCCTGTACATACCAGTTGCGTTGCTCCTGGGAGTATGGGTTCGAGTCACTTCTGGGGTGTGAGTTTTCAGTTGTATCTAGTCCTGGGGACCATTCAGGCTTGTTTGCATTGTGTTCCTCACGTGTTGCCCCAAAAAATGAGGTGATTTGATAAAAGCTATGCCCAAGATTACCATCCGAGTGCCCGGCGGGGAAGTGGTTCATATAGCCTCGGCTATCACTTCCTTATGTTCGGTCGTGATGGTCAAGTGGTTTAAGGCGTCCCTGTACATACCAGTTGCGTTGCTCCTGGGAGTATGGGTTCGAGTCACTTCTGGGGTGTGAGTTTTCAGTTGTATCTAGTCCTGGGGACCATTCAGGCTTGTTTGCATTTGTGTTCCTCACGTGTTGCCCCAAAAAATGAGGTGATTTGATAAAAAGCTATGCCCAAGATTACCATCCGAGTGCCGGCGGGGAAGTGGTTCATATAGCCTCGGCTATCACTTCCTTATGTCCGGTCGTGATGGTCAAGTGGTTTAAGGCGTCCCTGTACATACCAGTTGCGTTGCTCCTGGGAGTATGGGTTCGAGTCACTTCTGGGGTGTGAGTTTTCAGTTGTATCTAGTCCTGGGGACCATTCAGGCTTGTTTGCATTTGTGTTCCTCACGTGTTGCCCCAAAAAATGAGGTGATTTGATAAAAGCTATGCCCAAGATTACCATCCGAGTGCCGGCGGGGAAGTGGTTCATATAGCCTCGGCTATCACTTCCTTATGTCCGGTCGTGATGGTCAAGTGGTTTAAGGCGTCCCTGTACATACCAGTTGCGTTGCTCCTGGGAGTATGGGTTCGAGTCACTTCTGGGGTTGTGAGTTTTCAGTTGTATCTAGTCCTGGGGACCATTCAGGCTTGTTTGCATTTGTGTTCCTCACGTGTTGCCCCAAAAAATGAGGTGATTTGATAAAAAGCTATGCCCAAGATTACCATCCGAGTGCCGGCGGGGCGGGGAAGTGGTTCATATAGCCTCGGCTATCACTTCCTTATGTCCGGTCGTGATGGTCAAGTGGTTTAAGGCGTCCCTGTACATACCAGTTGCGTTGCTCCTGGGAGTATGGGTTCGAGTCACTTCTGGGGTGTGAGTTTCAGTTGTATCTAGTCCTGGGGACCATTCAGGCTTGTTTGCATTTGTGTTCCTCACGTGTTGCCCCAAAAATGAGGTGATTTGATAAAAAGCTATGCCAAGATTACCATCCGAGTGCCGCGGCGGGGAAGTGGTTCATATAGCCTCGGCTATCACTTCCTTATGTCCGGTCGTGATGGTCAAGTGGTTTAAGGCGTCCCTGTACATACCAGTTGCGTTGCTCCTGGGATATGGGTTCGAGTCACTTCTGGGGTGTGAGTTTTCAGTTGTATCTAGTCCTGGGGACCATTCAGGCTTGTTTGCATTTGTGTTCCTCACGTGTTGCCCCAAAAAATGAGGTGATTTGATAAAATGCTATGCCCAAGATTACCATCCGAGTGCCCGGCGGGGAAGTGGTTCATATAGCCTCGGCTATCACTTCCTTATGCCGGTCGTGATGGTCAAGTGGTTTAAGGCGTCCCTGTACATACCAGTTGCGTTGCTCCTGGGAGTATGGGTTCGAGTCACTCTGGGGTGTGAGTTTTCAGTTGTATCTAGTCCTGGGGACCATTCAGGCTTGTTTGCATTTGTGTTCCTCACGTGTTGCCCCAAAAAATGAGGTGATTTGATAAAATGCTATGCCCAAGATTACCATCCGAGTGCCGCGGGCGGGGAAGTGGTTCATATAGCCTCGGCTATCACTTCCTTATGCCGGTCGTGATGGTCAAGTGGTTTAAGGCGTCCCTGTACATACCAGTTGCGTTGCTCCTGGGAGTATGGGTTCGAGTCACTTCTGGGGTGTGAGTTTTCAGTTGTATCTAGTCCTGGGGACCATTCAGGCTTGTTTGCATTTGTGTTCCTCACGTGTTGCCCCAAAAAATGAGGTGATTTGATAAAAAGCTATGCCCAAGATTACCATCCGAGTGCGCGGGCGGGGAAGTGGTTCATATAGCCTCGGCTATCACTTCCTTATGTCCGGTCGTGATGGTCAAGTGGTTTAAGGCGTCCCTGTACATACCAGTTGCGTTGCTCCTGGGAGTATGGGTTCGAGTCACTTCTGGGGTGTGAGTTTTCAGTTGTATCTAGTCCTGGGGACCATTCAGGCTTGTTTGCATTTGTGTTCCTCACGTGTTGCCCCAAAAAATGAGGTGATTTGATAAAAGCTATGCCCAAGATTACCATCCGAGTGCCGGCGGGGAAGTGGTTCATATAGTCGGCTATCACTTCCTTATGTCCGGTCGTGATGGTCAAGTGGTTTAAGGCGTCCCTGTACATACCAGTTGCGTTGCTCCTGGGAGTATGGGTTCGAGTCACTTCTGGGGTGTGAGTTTTCAGTTGTATCTAGTCCTGGGGACCATTCAGGCTTGTTTGCATTTGTGTTCCTCACGTGTTGCCCCAAAAAATGAGGTGATTTGATAAAATGCTATGCCCAAGATTACCATCCGAGTGCCGGCGGGGCGGGAAGTGGTTCATATAGCCTCGGCTATCACTTCCTTATGTCCGGTCGTGATGGTCAAGTGGTTTAAGGCGTCCCTGTACATACCAGTTGCGTTGCTCCTGGGAGTATGGGTTCGAGTCACTTCTGGGGTGTGAGTTTTCAGTTGTATCTAGTCCTGGGGACCATTCAGGCTTGTTTGCATACCATTTGTGTTCCTCACGTGTTGCCCCAAAAATGAGGTGATTTGATAAATGCTATGCCCAAGATTACCATCCGAGTGCCGGCGGGGAAGTGGTTCATATAGCCTCGGCTATCACTTCCTTATGTCCGGTCGTGATGGTCAAGTGGTTTAAGGCGTCCCTGTACATACCAGTTGCGTTGCTCTGGGAGTATGGGTTCGAGTCACTTCTGGGGTGTGAGTTTTCAGTTGTATCTAGTCCTGGGGACCATTCAGGCTTGTTTGCATTTGTGTTCCTCACGTGTTGCCCCAAAAATGAGGTGATTTGATAAAATGCTATGCCCAAGATTACCATCCGAGTGCCGGCGGGGAAGTGGTTCATATAGCCTCGGCTATCACTTCCTTATGTCCGGTCGTGATGGTCAAGTGGTTTAAGGCGTCCCTGTACATACCAGTTGCGTTGCTCCTGGGAGTATGGGTTCGAGTCACTTCTGGGTGTGAGTTTTCAGTTGTATCTAGTCCTGGGGACCATTCAGGCTTGTTTGCATTTGTGTTCCTCACGTGTTGCCCCAAAAAATGAGGTGATTTGATAAAATGCTATGCCCAAGATTACCATCCGAGTGCCGGCGGGGAAGTGGTTCATATAGCCTCGGCTATCACTTCCTTATGTCCGGTCGTGATGGTCAAGTGGTTTAAGGCGTCCCTGTACATACCAGTTGCATTGCTCCTGGGAGTATGGGTTCGAGTCACTTCTGGGTGTGAGTTTTCAGTTGTATCTAGTCCTGGGGACCATTCAGGCTTGTTTGCATTTGTGTTCCTCACGTGTTGCCCCAAAAAATGAGGTGATTTGATAAAATGCTATGCCCAAGATTACCATCCGAGTGCCGGCGGGAAGTGGTTCATATAGCCTCGGCTATCACTTCCTTATGTCCGGTCGTGATGGTCAAGTGGTTTAAGGCGTCCCTGTACATACCAGTTGCGTTGCTCCTGGGAGTATGGGTTCGAGTCACTTCTGGGGTGTGAGTTTTCAGTTGTATCTAGTCCTGGGGACCATTCAGGCTTGTTTGCATTTGTGTTCCTCACGTGTTGCCCCAAAAAATGAGGTGATTTGATAAAATGCTATGCCCAAGATTACCATCCGAGTGCCGGCGGGGAAGTGGTTCATATAGCCTCGGCTATCACTTCCTTATGTCCGGTCGTGATGGTCAAGTGGTTTAAGGCGTCCCTGTACATACCAGTTGCGTTGCTCCTGGGAGTATGGGTTCGAGTCACTTCTGGGGTGTGAGTTTTCAGTTGTATCTAGTCCTGGGGACCATTCAGGCTTGTTTGCATTTGTGTTCCTCACGTGTTGCCCAAAAAATGAGGTGATTTGATAAAATGCTATGCCCAAGATTACCATCCGAGTGCCGGCGGGGAAGTGGTTCATATAGCCTCGGCTATCACTTCCTTATGTCCGGTCGTGATGGTCAAGTGGTTTAAGGCGTCCCTGTACATACCAGTTGCGTTGCTCCTGGAGTATGGGTTCGAGTCACTTCTGGGGTGTGAGTTTTCAGTTGTATCTAGTCCTGGGGACCATTCAGGCTTGTTTGCATTTGTGTTCCTCACGTGTTGCCCCAAAAAATGAGGTGATTTGATAAAATGCTATGCCCAAGATTACCATCCGAGTGCCGGCGGGGAAGTGGTTCATATAGCCTCGGCTATCACTTCCTTATGTCCGTCGTGATGGTCAAGTGGTTTAAGGCGTCCCTGTACATACCAGTTGCGTTGCTCCTGGGAGTATGGGTTCGAGTCACTTCTGGGGTGTGAGTTTTCAGTTGTATCTAGTCCTGGGGACCATTCAGGCTTGTTTGCATTTGTGTTCCTCACGTGTTGCCCCAAAAAATGAGGTGATTTGATAAAATGCTATGCCCAAGATTACCATCCGAGTGCCGGCGGGGAAGTGGTTCATATAGCCTCGGCTATCACTTCCTTATGTCCGGTCGTGATGGTCAAGTGGTTTAAGGCGTCCCTGTACATACCAGTTGCGTTGCTCCTGGGAGTATGGGTTCGAGTCACTTCTGGGGTGTGAGTTTTCAGTTGTATCTAGTCCTGGGGACCATTCAGGCTTGTTTGCATTTGTGTTCCTCACGTGTTGCCCCAAAAAATGAGGTGATTTGATAAAATGCTATGCCCAAGATTACCATCCGAGTGCCGGCGGGGAAGTGGTTCATATAGCCTCGGCTATCACTTCCTTATGTCCGGTCGTGATGGTCAAGTGGTTTAAGGCGTCCCTGTACATACCAGTTGCGTTGCTCCTGGGAGTATGGGTTCGAGTCACTTCTGGGGTGTGAGTTTTCAGTTGTATCTAGTCCTGGGGACCATTCAGGCTTGTTTGCATTTGTGTTCCTCACGTGTTGCCCCAAAAAATGAGGTGATTTGATAAAATGCTATGCCCAAGATTACCATCCGAGTGCCGGCGGGGAAGTGGTTCATATAGCCTCGGCTATCACTTCCTTATGTCCGGTCGTGATGGTCAAGTGGTTTAAGGCGTCCCTGTACATACCAGTTGCGTTGCTCCTGGGAGTATGGGTTCGAGTCACTTCTGGGGTGTGAGTTTTCAGTTGTATCTAGTCCTGGGGACCATTCAGGCTTGTTTGCATTTGTGTTCCTCACGTGTTGCCCCAAAAAATGAGGTGATTTGATAAAATGCTATGCCCAAGATTACCATCCGAGTGCCGGCGGGGAAGTGGTTCATATAGCCTCGGCTATCACTTCCTTATGTCCGGTCGTGATGGTCAAGTGGTTTAAGGCGTCCCTGTACATACCAGTTGCGTTGCTCCTGGGAGTATGGGTTCGAGTCACTTCTGGGGTGTGAGTTTTCAGTTGTATCTAGTCCTGGGGACCATTCAGGCTTGTTTGCATTTGTGTTCCTCACGTGTTGCCCCAAAAAATGAGGTGATTTGATAAAATGCTATGCCCAAGATTACCATCCGAGTGCCGGCGGGAAGTGGTTCATATAGCCTCGGCTATCACTTCCTTATGTCCGGTCGTGATGGTCAAGTGGTTTAAGGCGTCCCTGTACATACCAGTTGCGTTGCTCCTGGGAGTATGGGTTCGAGTCACTTCTGGGGTGTGAGTTTTCAGTTGTATCTAGTCCTGGGGACCATTCAGGCTTGTTTGCATTTGTGTTCCTCACGTGTTGCCCCAAAAAATGAGGTGATTTGATAAAATGCTATGCCCAAGATTACCATCCGAGTGCCGGCGGGGAAGTGGTTCATATAGCCTCGGCTATCACTTCCTTATGTCCGGTCGTGATGGTCAAGTGGTTTAAGGCGTCCCTGTACATACCAGTTGCGTTGCTCCTGGGAGTATGGGTTCGAGTCACTTCTGGGGTGTGAGTTTTCAGTTGTATCTAGTCCTGGGGACCATTCAGGCTTGTTTGCATTTGTGTTCCTCACGTGTTGCCCCAAAAAATGAGGTGATTTGATAAAATGCTATGCCCAAGATTACCATCCGAGTGCCGGCGGGGAAGTGGTTCATATAGCCTCGGCTATCACTTCCTTATGTCCGGTCGTGATGGTCAAGTGGTTTAAGGCGTCCCTGTACATACCAGTTGCGTTGCTCCTGGGAGTATGGGTTCGAGTCACTTCTGGGGTGTGAGTTTTCAGTTGTATCTAGTCCTGGGGACCATTCAGGCTTGTTTGCATTTGTGTTCCTCACGTGTTGCCCCAAAAAATGAGGTGATTTGATAAAATGCTATGCCCAAGATTACCATCCGAGTGCCGGCGGGGAAGTGGTTCATATAGCCTCGGCTATCACTTCCTTATGTCCGGTCGTGATGGTCAAGTGGTTTAAGGCGTCCCTGTACATACCAGTTGCGTTGCTCCTGGGAGTATGGGTTCGAGTCACTTCTGGGGTGTGAGTTTTCAGTTGTATCTAGTCCTGGGGACCATTCAGGCTTGTTTGCATTTGTGTTCCTCACGTGTTGCCCCAAAAAATGAGGTGATTTGATAAAATGCTATGCCCAAGATTACCATCCGAGTGCCGGCGGGGAAGTGGTTCATATAGCCTCGGCTATCACTTCCTTATGTCCGGTCGTGATGGTCAAGTGGTTTAAGGCGTCCCTGTACATACCAGTTGCGTTGCTCCTGGGAGTATGGGTTCGAGTCACTTCTGGGGTGTGAGTTTTCAGTTGTATCTAGTCCTGGGGACCATTCAGGCTTGTTTGCATTTGTGTTCCTCACGTGTTGCCCCAAAAAATGAGGTGATTTGATAAAATGCTATGCCCAAGATTACCATCCGAGTGCCGGCGGGGAAGTGGTTCATATAGCCTCGGCTATCACTTCCTTATGTCCGGTCGTGATGGTCAAGTGGTTTAAGGCGTCCCTGTACATACCAGTTGCGTTGCTCCTGGGAGTATGGGTTCGAGTCACTTCTGGGGTGTGAGTTTTCAGTTGTATCTAGTCCTGGGGACCATTCAGGCTTGTTTGCATTTGTGTTCCTCACGTGTTGCCCCAAAAAATGAGGTGATTTGATAAAATGCTATGCCCAAGATTACCATCCGAGTGCCGGCGGGGAAGTGGTTCATATAGCCTCGGCTATCACTTCCTTATGTCCGGTCGTGATGGTCAAGTGGTTTAAGGCGTCCCTGTACATACCAGTTGCGTTGCTCCTGGGAGTATGGGTTCGAGTCACTTCTGGGGTGTGAGTTTTCAGTTGTATCTAGTCCTGGGGACCATTCAGGCTTGTTTGCATTTGTGTTCCTCACGTGTTGCCCCAAAAAATGAGGTGATTTGATAAAATGCTATGCCCAAGATTACCATCCGAGTGCCGGCGGGGAAGTGGTTCATACCCAGCAAACACAAATCATCTAGGAAACGTTCGTCTATCTCTTCCCATAGGCGTGGGAATGATTTACATTGAGAATGGTGCAGGAGAGCCTTTGAGAAACTTTTAATCAAAAAATCCAAACACATAGGTTTTATAATAAATTGTTTTTCTACAACTATTTTGTTCCTAATGTATTACAAATAGTTTTTACATGTTTAAATATAAAATTTATGGTGTTTTTTGTAAAATTCATTAATAAATTGTGAATGATATTTATTTGCTGAGTGAAACCTTCACAATCCATTTACTTATATATATGATCAGAAAAAAGTAGTTTTCCAAATTTACAAAAAATCGCTCTTTTTAACACAATTTGACTCGTTATGCATTCCACTAAACACTAATATCATGTTTAAATATATAATTTATGTATTATTCCCTAAAATAATTTATATAAATTATAAAAGTTGCTGGAAAGTGGTGTGAAAGAATCTGAAAACGTTTTGTTGTCTTATATTGGCGTGTTCTTATTAACTATGTCTCGAGTGCACAGTTTATCAAACAAGAAGATTAACATTCGTCAACCCTTAAAATCTTATAGTTATCTTGCTGTTGCAAAATGGGTGAATCTTTAAGAACAGCTAGTATATATGACAAATGGCGTTTTCCCGAACTCAAACATTGTATGGTTTATTATTCAACACATATTTCTAATGACTCTTAGATGTTTACATTCTCTGAAGTATAATTGTGAAGGCTGTGTCCATCACTCTCACCACAGATTCTTAAACTCCTCTCTGCAGGTTCAACTATAATTAATTTCCATTCTGAATCTCCATGGACATTTGTATCCAAAATGAAACCAATGTGGTTTCCTTCAGGGCCTTCAGCCAGCACATTTGCTCATTAATTTCCCAGATTCCAACATGGTAGGGGATTTACAGAAATTTTGCTATTCATATTGTTATTTTATAAATATGAATGCATTTCCATATGATAAGACAAATACATGAGTTTATGATAAATTCGTTTTCTGTGATATAACATTGATATGCTCTTTTTTCTTTAAACCGCATACTAAACTAAATCACGATCGAGCGTATATATTGCTTTTTAAGAATTAAGCGCCACCACTGACCGCCAATTAAGTGCTCACATCAACAGAGTTGATGTATAAATGTTCAACGCTCAACAGAGTTAGTATAAATGGGGTTAAATCAGAGTTTGAAAATGTTGTAGGTTGAGTACCTCAAGGCTCTGTCCTGGGACCTCTGTTGTTTATAATACTGTATATATAAATGATTTAGATTCAGGTTTGAGTAACAACATTTGCAAATTTGCCGATGATACAAAAATCGGTAGGGAAATAACACAGAAGAAGACTCACTATCTCTTCAAGTTGATCTAAATAGAGTTTTGAAATGGGCAAAAGGTTGACAGATGCAGTTCAATGCTGATAAATGGAAAGTTTTGAGGTTAGGTAATGATATATGATAGAGTTACAAGATACGAGATAGATGGTGTTGTGATTGCAAAGTCGGGTATTTCGAAAGGGAACTTGGAGTTATGATTAGTAAGAATTTAAACCAAAAGATCAATGCATGAATGTTCGTAATAAGGCAAATAGTACACTAGGATTTATTAATCGAAGGGTTAATAACAAGACACCTGGTTTTGTTCTTCAGCTATAGCTTGCTCTTTAAAGCTCTTCATTCCCGTGCTGTCTCTTGGGTGGCTTAATTCTTATCAATCAATCAATTTGTTGCTTTGGTTAGGCCCCATTTTGATTATGCAGTTCAGTTTTAGTCGCCGTACTATAGAATTGATATAAATTCACTTGAACGTATCCAGCATAGTTAATTAACAAAGTTAATTCCCCAATTGCATTCACTGAAAAGGCGAAGAGTTAGGTGTGACATGATAGAGGTTTACAAGTTGATGAATGGACATAACAAATGGGATATTAAAAGTATCAGCACCAGACGAAATAATGGGTATAAATTGCATAAGTTTAGATTTAGGAAAGACCTGGGAAAATACTGGTTCGGTAACAGGGTTGTTGATTTGTGGAACAAATTACCGCCAAACGTGGATTGATTGTTTCAAACGTGGGTTCGACATGTATATGAGTGGGCTTGGGTGGTTATAAGAGTGGAAAAATGTTGTAAGCTGAGTGCCTCAAGCCTCTGGACTGGGACCTCTGTTGTTTATAATAAATATAAATATTTTAGATTAAGGTTTGAGTAGCAGCATTTGCAAATTTGCCGATGATACAAAAATCGAATATCAAAAAATATCAAAATATCAAAAATCGAAAATCCAATATATGATCTGTCTTGGTCTTTAATGGACCTATCCTTTTCCTAACCTTTGTTCAATATAACTGAAAAAAACCTTTAGGATTTGCCTTTGCTTAACCTGCTATACGAACTTCAGAGTTAATTTTTTTCAACTTCATAGTGGTGGAGGAATTATTTTTCGAACTTCATAGTAGTGGAGGTGGGCTGCCTCGATTGTTTCAAGCGCGGGTTAGACATGTATATTAGTAGGATTGGGTGGTTGTAGATAGGAGCTGCCTGGTATGGGCCAATAGGCCTTCTGCAGTTACCTTTGTTCTTATGTTTTTGCCCTGTAACCTAAATGGTTACAGAGGCACATATATGGGCTTAGGGACTGAACCCCACAATACATTTAGCTAAACTGGTTACAATCTTGATGATATAGTTACAAAATTCATTATAAGTCGTCACATTCGAGATCGACCATTCGTCGAGTCGTCGATCGTCACATTATCAATGGGTTCGAGATCAACCACAATTACAGTTTCTATGCAGGCGATGAGTCACAATAACCTGGCTAAAGTATGTTGACCAGACCACACGAAGGTGAAGGGATGACGATGGGATGTCCCTTAAGCGTCAAAACGAAAATGTGTATACTCTTTTTACTTTCCTGACCTTAGTTCTCTAGCTACGTATTTCATTTTGGTACCAACGTGTTCGCAATACAATTCTCTAGAAGAACATTAGTAAAAAAGGTCACGAAAGGTATAGGGATACCAGCACCAAATAAATAACTACGGAGATGACTCGCCATGAGCGCCCAACAGCAACAAGATGTTTTTACTCTTGGGATTGTTATCACTTCCACAGTTGTTCTACAGCGTTAATTTTGGTATCAATGGACTCGCAATGAAATTCCCAACACGGTGATATGAATATAAACGTAGAATAATGGTTGCGGCCCACCCGCAAGAGTGTGGGAAATGGCGGAACTGTTACCCAGTATCAGTGATGCTACGACACACGTGCGATACAGAGATTTGAAAGTTTATAATTATTTCACTGTCGTGACATTATTATTCTATGTACGTCATTCATTTTTGTGTCAATGTGTTCGCAATAGAATGTTCTATGAGCCCGTAGGTAAAAAAAATCAACAAAGCGTAAGTTAGAATAGCACCAAATATAAAACAACGTGGAACATATCAGTGAGCGGCAAACACACACGAAATGTTTTTACTGTTGTTATGTTTGTCAAGTTTATACTTGTTGCACACAGTTATTTTTGGTTGTACATTGATCGGAATAAAATTCCCTAAACAGACATATGCATATAATACATGATATGGGGGAAGCATTACCAGTATAAACGGTTAAAGTCACCCACCTGCAACCCGTTTGGGACACTCATGATCAGTTGTGTTGTATTTGTACAAAACAAAGGCATTATGCAATGCCATTTGCAGGAAATAAACGTTGTCTTTTTGGTCCACTTGTGAGTTTTCCTGGTAAAATGGTAATACTATTTGATCGAAGTGGTCCACACCTTTCATGAACTTATTGTACCATGCAGCCTAGTGGTGAGAAAGACAACCTCATGGCGCGCAGTTTGAAACAAACCCAAAGTAAATCGGATTAAAATTGAATTTTATACAAATATTTTTTGAGGACATCATTTTATGTCCACATTGCGGAAGCGGCTAGGCAAACAGGACTCCAGGTGATGTCCTGGTCCGCATAATTAAAGTATAAATTGTGTTGAGAAAAAATAAGAAAAAATGGAAAAAAGGGGGGGGGGAACATTGCAGAAAAAGAGTAAAAATACAATTTGGTCAACAAAACAGCATTGTTTAAAATAGAAGATATGGATTGACATTTTGGTGGTTAGGTAGGTTACATTGAGTTAATTAGGTAGTACTTAGTTTTTATCTGTTATAGATAGGAGCTGCCTGGTATGGGCCAATAGGCCTTCTGCAGTTACCTTTGTTCTTATGTTTTTGCCCTGTAACCTAAATGGTTACAGAGGCACATATATGGGCTTAGGGACTGAACCCCACAATACATTTAGCTAAACTGGTTACAATCTTGATGATATAGTTACAAAATTCATTATAAGTCGTCACATTCGAGATCGACCATTCGTCGAGTCGTCGATCGTCACATTATCAATGGGTTCGAGATCAACCACAATTACAGTTTCTATGCAGGCGATGAGTCACAATAACCTGGCTAAAGTATGTTGACCAGACCACACGAAGGTGAAGGGATGACGATGGGATGTCCCTTAAGCGTCAAAACGAAAATGTGTATACTCTTTTTACTCTCCTGACCTTAGTTCTCTAGCTACGTATTTCATTTTGGTACCAACGTGTTCGCAATACAATTCTCTAGAAGAACATTAGTAAAAAAGGTCACGAAAGGTATAGGGATACCAGCACCAAATAAATAACTACGGAGATGACTCGCCATGAGCGCCCAACAGCAACAAAATGTTTTTACTCTTGGGATTGTTATCACTTCCACAGTTGTTCTACAGCGTTAATTTTGGTATCAATGGACTCGCAATGAAATTCCCAACACGGTGATATGAATATAAACGTAGAATAATGGTTGCGGCCCACCCGCAAGAGTGTGGGAAATGGCGGAACTGTTACCCAGTATCAGTGACGCTACGACACATGTGCGATACAGAGATTTGAAAGTTTATAATTATTTCACTGTCGTGACATTATTATTCTATGTACGTCATTCATTTTTGTGTCAATGTGTTCGCAATAGAATGTTCTATGAGCCCGTAGGTAAAAAAGAGCAACAAAGCGTAAGATAGAATAGCACCAAATATAAAACAACGCTGGAACATATCAGTGAGCGGCAAACACACACGAAATGTGTGTGTTTGATGGTGGTCAAACGATGTTTGATGTGTTTGATCAGGTGATGTCCTGATCCGCATAATTAAAGTATAAATTGTGTTAAGAAAAAACAAGAAAAAAGGGAAAAAGGGGGGGGGGAAACATGGCAGAAAAAGAGTAAAAATACAATTTGTTCAACAAAACAGCATTGTTTAAAACAGAAGATATGGATTGACATTTTGGGGGTTAGGTAGGTTACATTGAGTTAATTAGGTAGTACTTAGTTTTTATCTTAAACTGGTTCAGAGAGGTACAGTCTTTAACATAATTGGGAAGGTCATTCCACATTCGAGGTCCCTTGATTTGTAAAGCATTTCTAGTTTGACTAAGTCGTACTCTTGGAATATCAAATAGGTATTTGTTTCTGGTGTGGTGCTCATGGGATCTGTTACAACCTTCTAGGAAGCTTTTAAGGTCAGGATTGACATTACAGTTCAGCGTTTTATATATATAAAATACAAATGAGAGAATGTGCAGGGACTTAATATCTAACATATTCAGAGATTTGAGTAAGG
>WNGS01102952.1:20000-39732 GCA_020271785.1 Procambarus virginalis
AAGTTTTAAACAATTTCTTTAGTATTTGACCTATGTATTTAAAAGCAATTGTAAATGTAAGCAAGTGTAGCATAGGCCCCTCGCACAAAGTTCTTAATATGATCCTAAGGTAATAGTTTTCCATCTAAAACCACCTCTAGATCTCTTTCTTGATCAGAATTCTTTATAGATCTCTGTGGCTTGATCATTGAAACTGAGTAAATTCATTACTCTGGACCTTCCAGATCGAAGACAGTACTGCCAGTCTGATATATCATTTGTCTCCAGGTGTTCTTCACATTTAGCTTTAATTATTTTTTCCAATACTTTCACTTACACTTGTAATAAAGGGTACTCCTTCGAGGTTCCTTATAGTGTCCTTTATTGAAATAGAGTTTAACAACCATTTCAATGTCCCTATTTTCTTTTAGATTATATCTTAACATATAATTAATGTCCAACAGGACATGATTACTCTTTGCAAAGGGAGGATGGTATTGAATATCAAATATATCTTCTTTTTTTGTGAATATTTGATCTAGTACTGATGGAATAATTTATATAATAATCACTAGATATTATTTACATAAGAATTTGAATTTATGCATGTCTTTGTTTTGGCATGTCTTTGTTTTGGCATGTCTTTGTTTTGGCATGCCTCTATTTCTACATGTTGCATTTCTGCATGTCTCCAAATCTGGAAGTGTTCACTTTTGCATGTGCTTGACAAGGATGTTATATGCACCAGCTTTGATTATAACTCACTCTTGTGACAACCCCCACACCAGCTTTTCTCAGCAGACAGTTTCCCACAAATTGTATATTATGCATGACTTATTTTTAGAATTTTAATACATATTGCATCTGTCAATACATTATTAACAATAATATAGCTAATATGGTAGTCTAATGTAGAAATTTGACACTCTTTAACAATGTATGAGTATAAGCGAAAAAAGCGACTCCAATACAACAACAGATGGATGCAAGTATCAAGAAGGCTAAAACGTATACACAAAATGCATCCAAATACAGCTGTGCACACTAGTGAACCCATTAATCTTACTGAGGCAGCATCAAGTTCAGAGATTGAGTCATCAGACAATGACATTAGTTCTTTTGAAGCCGAGTCAAATCAAGAGTATGGATTAGGCTCTGAAATTGATGATCTACACATGAATCTTACTGATATGCATGATGTATTATCTAATTCTCAAAGTGAGGAGGAGAATGATGACCATGATAATCATGTTTACCCACAGAATTTATTAATTCAGTGGGTAAACAAGAATGGTGTTACACACAATGCTGTTGATGAATTATTAAAAATTTTGAGGCAAATGGGAATTGACTATTTACCAAAAACAGCTCGGACACTAATCAGTTCTGAAAGGTACATAGAAACTGAGCAAAAATCTGGAATGAAATATGTTTACTTTGGGTTAAAAGAGGAACTGTTAAAAAACATAAGTAGATATCCAAAAGCAACTGTAAAAGGACTAAGACAATTATTATTGTCATGTAACATTGATGGCCTTCCTATATTTAGAAGCAAAAATGATGCTTTGTGGCCAGTTCTCTGTGCAGTAATGAATATTAAACCTTTGAAAGTCTTTCCAGTAGTCCTCTTGTATGGACGTTCTAAGCCAAGTGATTTAAATTTCTTATATGATTTTATATCTGATATGGATGACCTTTTGTTGCATGGGATTCAGTATGGTAACAGAATTATCAACATAAAATTACAATGTGTAATTTGTGATGCACCTGCTAAGGCTATGGTGAAGACCATAAAACTGTTTTCAGGTTATTATGGCTGTGACAAATGTGAACAGAAAGGTACTTGGATGGGGAAAATGACATATCCAGAAGTAACAAATTTAACCATTAGAACAGACACACGCTTCCGTAATCAATCTAACTCGCAACATCATCATGGTAAATCACCATTCTGTGACTTGAACATAGACTTAATTGCAGCGTTTCCCATTGACTATATGCACCAGGTGTGCCTTGGTGTTATGAAGCGACTTCTTGTCACCTGGATACGGAAAAACACATTTAAATTATGTAGCCGCCAGATTTCTGAAATTAGTGCTAGATTGGTGAGCATAAAAGATTTTGTGCCCAATATTTTTGCACGTAAACCACGAGGTTTGGAAGAAATTGACAGATGGAAGGCAACTGAATACAGACAGTTTCTTCTCTACACAGGCAAGCTTGTATTGAAAGGTATTCTACCCCAAGAGATGTATGATCATTTCCTTACTCTCAGTGTTGGTATAAGTTTTCTGGTTTCACCCACATGTATGTCTTTAAAATACGGCAAATATGCTCATGACCTTTTGCTGAATTTTGTATCAAGGTGTGGTGATCTGTATGGGAAAGATTTTCTAGTCTACAATGTTCACAGTTTGATTCACCTAACAGCAGATGCTGAGGAACATGGTACTCTTGACAGTTGTTCAGCTTTTCCATTTGAAAATTATTTGCATCAGCTGAAAAAGATGGTCAGATCAAGTAAAAATCCAATTGTCCAAATTACAAAAAGAATAAAGGAGGCTGAAAATACCATGATTTATAAACCATCTGAAGAGAATAAAATTTCTCATAAATTCCCTAACAATGTATATTCGTTACCTGGATATAATTGCTGTGAAGTGTTAAGGACTGTACACAGCCGAAGAAAATTACTTTATTGTTAGGGTATATCCTTTTCAAAGCCCAATATTTACTAGTCCTTGTGATTCAAGAATATTTGGGGCCTTCAATGTTAATCCACGTAAGGACTTTTTAAAAAAAGTATCTAGCATTAACACATCAACAAGAGGAATGTTAATCAAGAAAACAGAAGGTACTTATATCTTCCTGTCAATACTACATGATTTATGACTAGTAAGTTTCTTGTGATTATGTTTTTGAATCTTGTGCAAGCTGTAGGAATACTCTTTGCTTACATTGCAAACTTTTAACTTTAGTAAAAAGTATTGTTCACCATCATAACATATTAGAATTAAGGTTAACATTGTTTTTTAATACTACTTTATAAAATTAGTGACTGCTTATTTTCTTAGACACTGATAATGTGCTGCAGAAAATGTCCCTAATCAGTTTGAATTTGTAGATGGCTGAATGTGAAAATAAATACATCGTTGTGGAAGATGAAGCAGGAGAATTGTCAATCATCCATATCACATGGATGTTTAGTACATCTGATGTAAGTCAATATATATATATTGTTTATTTGCAAAATTAAAAGATTAGTTTTTAAAATATATGTGTATATGATATATGTTGATATATATATATATATATATATATATATATATATATATATATATATATATATATATATATATATATATATATATATATATATAATATATGAAATACAGTGGGGCCTCGATTTATGATGGTAATCTGTTCCAAGAGACAGCCCGTAAGTCGAAGCGATTTTTTCCATAAGAAATAAGGGGAATTGAATTAATCCGTTCCACACCTTAAAAAAAAACTTTCAAATGCATTTTATACTGAACGTTGAACCTTACCACTGATTTTCTTTGGACCCATGGCATTATGTTCAAAAAGCAAAAAAATTTTACCGACACTATCGTAACTCGAGTCGCATTTTTCTATCAAATTTACATTGGAAAAATAAATAAAAAAATATTATATTTATATTAGAGTTATTCAAAATAATTGTTAAAAAAACGAAACATGATTGGCTTAATGGAACAAATACTCTTATTTACTAGGTAACATATTTTGCTAGGTAATATATTAATAAATATATATAGATATATGTTAATTGCTTTTCTGAATGCATTAAACGTTTTTGTTTCAGACAGTGAAGATTCACCACCAAGAAAAGTAACTGTTTCCATGCCCCAAAAGACTGCCGAGTGTAAGCTGACTCTAGATGAACATCAAAATAATATGATACAGGAATCAGGTAATTTAATTTAATTCAAAACATTTTATTTCTTTTTGTATGATGTTTTTCTTTTTAACTTTCAACAAAGGAACTTATTTAAGGGGCTGGGAGAGTTAATTTATCAACCTTCCAACCTGAAACACTGAAGCTTTTTGTGAATAATCTACATGGTAAATGCTGCAACTTTGAATTTATCTGAAATTTAATTTAAAAAATAACAAAATAAATAAAATGAAATAAAATAAAATAAAAATAAAATAAACAAATTTTTTAATGCATTAAGAAAAGCTTTAAGCTAATGTAATAATTCAATAATTAGTATTTGTAGTTTTATGTATTTAAAACTATTTGGTAAATATTTTCTATACAATGCTAATACGCTTCCACCCATGACAAATCATGTAGGACTATGAGCACCTCGGTGTTCAGGCCCAGTACAAAACCTTCCCCTCAAACTCCGAGACAAGACAGAACTGGTAAGCTTTATGTAACTGGAGAAACATTTACATACACAGATAGTAACATATACTTGTGCATGGATATTTTAATGTAATATATATTTTTAGCAGCCTTTAGGGTGATGAACACAGTTGATACCTTTCTTGCTGTTGCTTCATTGTCTGAAACAAAATTTTTTAATGCATTCAGAAAAGCTATAAGCTAATGTAATAATTCAATAATTAGTATTTGTAGTTTTATGTATTTAAAACTATTTGGTAAATATTTTCTATACAATGCTAATACGCTTCCACCCATGACAAAATCATGTAGGACTATGAGCACCTCGGTGTTCAGGCCCAGTACAAAACCTTCCCCTCAAACTCCGAGACAAGACAGAACTGGTAAGCTTTATGTAACTGGAGAAACATTTACATACACAGATAGTAACATATACTTGTGCATGGATATTTTAATGTAATATATATTTTTAGCAGCCTTTAGGGTGATGAACACAGTTGATACCTTTCTTGCTGTTGCTTCATTGTCTGAAACAAAATTTTTTAATGCATTCAGAAAAGCTATAAGCTAATATAATAATTCAGTAATTACTATTTGTAGTTTTATCTATTTAAAACTATTGGGTAAATATCGGTAATTGGGCAATATCATATTTATTATTTGGTTTTTAAATTTAATACTTATAATTTCATATCATTTCAGAGACAACCAGTGATCTAGGCTTCGATCTCAACAGGAAAGGCTTCCGTAGACCTGCTTCTTTGCTACGTAATAGAGATGAAAATGTGAATGATTATTTGGTGGCCAGCTCTCCTTTCGAAAAATCTAGTAAGTACCGATTTATTATGTGTTTTTTCTTATTTTTTTATTTATACAAGAAAGTACATTGGGGGAGAGCAAAGACTTGAAGTTTTACATTCTTGTAAAGCAACTAAGTAGATGATGGTAGTATCATCAATAAATGATAAATAATACTAAAAAGTACCTAATTTTATCTTCATAGTTTTTCACCTTTTGCCTTAAAATTTCACTGTATCTATTGCTACCCAATCTCCCAACCTTTGTTTCCCAATTTGAACATCTTCACCATTGTGATCATTGCTGTCTTCTTATATGTGCTGTCAATCTGCTGTATGGTGTTTATTAATCTTGTTTATATGTATCTATTGCTACCCAGTCTCCCAATCTTTATGTACTGTCGGGGTTTCACGGTGTTCTCGTTAGAGAAGGGTTAAAGCAACAGTAGACTGGATCTCCTTTCCAGGTGGTTGCTCCAACACTAACCCTTACTCACCGTCGTTCGGCGGGTCTTCCCTCAAATCCTCTAGGCTCCACTGCTGGCCTCGGAGAGTATCCCAGTCGATCTCACAACCGGCCTTAGATTTGTAAGATGAGTGGGAGCACAGATCGTTCCCTCAATCTGTGGCCCTCCCGACACCGAACTCTTACACAGCCTTCAAGGTCGCCAACTGGTTTTTTAGATGTCCAGTAACACTGCAGTGGTTAGGTGTAATTGTGGCAAGAGCAAATTCCAGTAATATAGTATCAGGCAGGTCACTCTACTTTATATCATTACACGGTCACAAGATAAATGGAGGGGATGATATCAAACACCAAAGAGTTTTGGTATTTTACTTAAAAGACAACGAGAAATATATATGCATCAATGTATCAGAATTAATATATGACAATCGCTCCATTCATAGCATAATATTCTAGAGCGCACCATATGGCAACATCGGCACGTGTCACCTGTCAGAATGCCAGCTGACCGGGCCCTCGCGATCGTGGGAACAGACTAGTACTTGTTTTCTAATTGTCACGATCCCCGTTTATTTAACTTTTTCCAAAACACTATTCAACGTTCACATGGCTTACTTATGATTTCACTGGCCTCACGATCAACATCTATATTCACAATACTCTCACAGTGACTTTTCACTGTACCAAAAGATTACTCTATTCTTAATAATATTTACTGTGAATGCACTCACTTGATCACTGAACTTTTCTTTATATTTATACTTCCTCTCAAAGAGATATCACTGGCAATCACTTCACGTATATGATATTATTCAGCACACAATCATGTCATATATAAATCAGTAATCAAACTTCAGGCATATATATATCAATAGATCATAGAGATCAACACACAGGCATTTATATCGATAGATTATGGAGATCAACACACGGGCATTTATATTGATAGATTATAGAGATCAACACACGGGCATTTATATTGATAGATTATAGAGATCAACACACGGGCATTTATATCAATAGATTATAGAGATCAATCAACAGGCATTTATATCAATAGATTATAGAGATCAATACACCAATATCTGGTTTACTACCAATATATATATAATAATAATAATCACAGATCAATAATAATAGTCACAGTAAATTCTCTGATGAATCTTGGTGCTTGCACACACCCACACATAGATATATATGTAAATTGATACTGTGAGCGCTCTGGGCAGCCTCACCACATACTGTGCTCTCTGTGACTTAAACTCAAGTGAGACTTGCTCACGACATACAAAATATCCTGACAAGAATATATATAGCTAACTAAAGGGGAAATGGGAGGGAACTGTAAACACCTACTTCACCTATCCTAGGATGACAGTTGGGTTGTAGCTCCTGGTCCAGGCTCTCGCCTCGTTCATCCAGAAACACAAGCCCCACGCCTTAGGATGTCGCGTCTCGCCGCTTCTGTACACAGCAGGTCCGTGCTTCTTTCCCTACAGTACGTCGCTGGGTTGAAGTCGGTCTCCTGGCCGTCAACTTTCCTCCCAACTACGGCAGCCAGCCTACGTCTCGGCGGTCGTCGTACGTTTCCCAATTAGTCCTTGTCACTGTACTCCCAGAGGAACTGCCTCTCACCACTACGAAGTCACTGAAGTTATCAGCCGTCCCGGACGACACACGCACAGCACCCGACTTCAGAGCACTTGAAGCTCACAACACTGTCAATTCCCTCGTCGTCTAGATATATCGCTAGGTATTTGGGAAGACTTCTCGACGTGCTTGCATCCAACTGTTGACTCGTAGGGTTCCACGAAGGTGGGGTTACTGTCAAACTTGACAGGATCGTCGATCACACGTTCAACCTGGTTGACAAGGCTGTCAACCGGTTCACTCACGGTGGGTGGCCCGGCCACTAAGCTGTCTCTTATACTGGTGAACTGCCAACGACGACACACGTCGATGCCCGGCCCACTTCTTGCAACGCACCTGTCCCTGAGCACTTGTTGCTCAATATTCTGTCAATTCCTTATCTGAGCCACTTCTGGGTTGCAGGAAGACCTCACAGAGTGCGTGCCAACAACTGGAGACGCTTAAATCCACCGGAGTTCGGTAAATCCGTCACTCTGACAGGATGACCGATCGCGCGTCCTACCTCTCGGACGTGTCGTGAAAGACTGATGTCGCCTGGCGCCAACACGGGCGGACCCCCTATGCCTATGTGACGTCACTTTTCCCAAAGTTGGTTTTCATTGGCTCCCAGTGCCATGTCGCTGACGGTGACCAATCTGGCGCCACTGACGTCACACAGTTTTGGCGGGAGAACAGACTTGCCAGCGCCATATTGGCTCCCTAAAGGGCCTATCCCACAGGCCAAAATACTACATTTTCGCAAATTTCTCGGCTCTTCGAGAATACTGTTCTCTCCCACATATGTTCAATTGTTGCCTGCAATGTAGAGAACGCTCGGGAATAGTGGACATGACTCTTACAGCAGGCGTGGGAGAATTAGAAGGGGGGGAACACCGTCACATACCCCTCCCCTTAAAATAAGAGTCATGTCTGGTTAGTGCATGCGGGACAACGCATCTGCGACTACGTTGTCCTTTCCACTAAAAATCTTGGCTTCCAGCCAGTATTGCAGCCGCCAATGTGTGACACTCCTCATGTGTCTGCAGACCGTCTTCAAGGTCATCCTGGGCGTCCACTGCTTACCTACTACAGACCGAGGGCTCCACACCTCACGTCCGTTCACCAGCTGGAACTGTGAGAAGTTTAACGGTTCTGCCACTGCTTTGCAAATGGCCAACAAAACAGGGCCCGCTGTCTCTTCCCACTCGTCTTCCTGCTCTACGCAGAACATTCTCAGAGCTGTCTCTGAGGTGGAGTGGAGTCTTCCGACCGCCCCCTTCGACTGCGATCGGTAGGGCGACGACCGAATCTGCATCACTCCCCGATTTATCACTGTTCGTCTGACACACTCAGACCGGAACATATTTCCACTGTCAGCCTGATTTTCCCTGGGCCTCCTCACCCAAGAGAAAAGATGTTGTAGTTGCCCAGCCACTTCTCTCGACGTTGAACGTCGCATCGTGGTCATCCCTAGGTGACCCGCAGAGTCAACAGCGTGCAACGGACTCAACACTGCCGCTCTGCACTTGGCTGGCAACGCTACTTGATCTCTCGTACCTGGAGAGGCTTTTCCGACCTCCATCCTTACAGGTTTACACTGTCTCATTAGTATGCCTTTATGCCTGTTAAAGTGAGTAGCTTTCTCGGGACCAATACGTCCTCCTTTGCCTTACAAATCAACTTGGGGAATTCTGCCTGCTGCAGCTCCTCGAGACGAGTGCGGTCCACCCAGGAGAACTGGTGAGGGTCACCTGTACCTCACCTTCTGGGCTGCCTTCGCCCTCCACTCGCTCTCCGGGTTCCATAACGAGGTGATCATTCCCAGGCCGGCGGACGTCTCCTCGTCGGCCTTATCAGATCCACGCCTCCTCGTCCTCGCACTGCCTCGGAACTACAGCACAGACAGGGAACGCCTCCATGGCGATTGCTTCTATCTGCATCTTCATTATTTCGCTTGATACTGCGCCTGCTGCCACTGGATCTCCCGGCTGCTGCCACCGGTACTCAGGTTCTCTCCTCCACTGGCAGGTGTCTGTGGCCGCTCCTCTCCTAAGGCTTCATCACGTGCCTTGAGCTGTGCCATGATCTCAAGTCTTCTCTCTCCCACTTTGGAAGCTCTCAACTTGATCCCAAAGTGGTCGGCGATCGTCTGCAGCTGTGCCTTGGTGCACTCCTCCAGTACTTGCTCGTCTCTCGTGTCTATAAACCTGGCTACTTTATCACCCTCCATCTTGTGACAATGAGTGAAAACCTAGGCCTGATATTTAATACCACAATTACCACCTTGATCTTGCTCTTATCCTGGCAAGGTCGCCAATGTCGGGGTTTCACGGTGTTCTCGTTAGAGAAGGGTTAAAGCAACAGTAGACTGGATCTCCTTTCCAGGTGGTTGCTCCAACAATAACCCTTACTCACCGTCGTTCGGCGGGTCTTCCCTCAATCCTCTAGGCTCCACTGCTGGCCTCGGAGAGTATCCCAGTCGATCTCACAACCGGCCTTTAGATTTGTAAGATGAGTGGGAGCACAGATCGTTCCCTCAATCTGTGGCCCTCCCGACACCGAACTCTTACACAGCCTTCAAGGTCGCCAACTGGTTTTTTAGATGTCCAGTAACACTGCAGTGGTCAGGTGTAATTGTGGCAAGAGCAAATCCAGTAATATAGTATCAGGCAGGTCACTCTACTTTACATCATAACACGGTCACAAGATAAATGGAGGGGATGATATCAAACACCAAAGAGTTTTGGTATTTTACTTAAAAGACAACGAGAAATATATATGCATCAATGTATCAGAATTAATATATGACAATCGCTCCATTCATAGCATAATATTCTAGAGCGCACCATATGGCAACATCGGCACGTGTCACCTGTCAGAATGCCAGCTGACCGGGCCCTCGCGATCGTGGGAACAGACTAGTACTTGTTT
This sequence comes from Procambarus virginalis, assembly GCA_020271785.1. NCBI lineage: Eukaryota > Metazoa > Arthropoda > Malacostraca > Decapoda > Cambaridae > Procambarus > Procambarus virginalis. Next base: position 30,196 of record WNGS01102952.1, read on the forward strand.
TCTAATTGTCACGATCCCCGTTTATTTAACTTTTTCCAAAACACTATTCAACGTTCACATGGCTTACTTATGATTTCACTGGCCTCACGATCAACATCTATATTCACAATACTCTCACAGTGACTTTTCACTGTACCAAAAGATTACTCTATTCTTAATAATATTTACTGTGAATGCACTCACTTGATCACTGAACTTTTCTTTATATTTATACTTCCTCTCACAGAGATATCACTGGCAATCACTTCACGTATATGATATTATTCAGCACACAATCATGTCATATATAAATCAGTAATCAAACTTCAGGCATATATATATCAATAGATCATAGAGATCAACACACAGGCATTTATATCGATAGATTATGGAGATCAACACACGGGCATTTATATTGATAGATTATAGAGATCAACACACAGGCATTTATATCAATAGATTATAGAGATCAATCCACAGGCATTTATATCAATAGATTATAGAGATCAATCCACAGGCATTTATATCAATAGATTATAGAGATCAATCCACAGGCATTTATATCAATAGATTATAGAGATCAATACACCAATATCTGGTTTACTACCAATATATATATAATAATAATAATCACAGATCAATAATAATAGTCACAGTAAATTCTCTGATGAATCTTGGTGCTTGCACACACCCACACATAGATATATATGTAAATTGATACTGTGAGCGCTCTGGGCAGCCTCACCACATACTGTGCTCTCTGTGACTTAAACTCAAGTGAGACTTGCTCACGACATATAAAATATCCTGACAAGAATATATATAGCTAACTAAAGGGGAAATGGGAGGGAACTGTAAACACCTACTTCACCTATCCTAGGATGACAGTTGGGTTGTAGCTCCTGGTCCAGGCTCTCGCCTCGTTCATCCAGAAACACAAGCCCCACGCCTTAGGATGTCGCGTCTCGCCGCTTCTGTACACAGCAGGTCCGTGCTCCTTCCCTACAGTACGTCGCTGGGTTGAAGTCGGTCTCCTGGCCGTCAACTTTCCTCCCAACTACGGCAGCCAGCCTACGTCTCGGCGGTCGTCGTACGTTTCCCAATTAGTCCTTGTCACTGTACTCCCAGAGTAACTGCCTCTCACCACTACGAAGTCACTGAAGTTATCAGCCGTCCCGGACGACACACGCACAGCACCCGACTTCAGAGCACTTGAAGCTCACAACACTGTCAATTCCCTCGTCGTCTAGATATATCGCTAGGTATTTGGGAAGACTTCTCGACGTGCTTGCATCCAACTGTTGACTCGTAGGGTTCCACGAAGGTGGGGTTACTGTCAAACTTGACAGGATCGTCGATCACACGTTCAACCTGGTTGACAAGGCTGTCAACCTGGTTCACTCACGGTGGGTGGCCCGGCCACTAAGCTGCCTCTTATACTGGTGAACTGCCAACGACGACACACGTCGATGCCCGGCCCACTTCTTGCAACGCACCTGTCCCTGAGCACTTGTTGCTCAATATTCTGTCAATTCCTTATCTGAGCCACTCTGGGTTGCAGGAAGACCTCACAGAGTGCGTGCCAACAACTGGAGACGCTTAAATCCACCGGAGTTCGGTAAATCCGTCACTCTGACAGGATGACCGATCGCGCGTCCTACCTCTCGGACGTGTCGTGAAAGACTGATGTCGCCTGGCGCCAACACGGCGGACCCCCTATGCCTATGTGACGTCACTTTTCCCAAAGTTGGTTTTCATTGGCTCCCAGTGCCATGTCGCTGACGGTGACCAATCTGGCGCCACTGACGTCACACAGTTTTGGCGGGAGAACAGACTTGCCAGCGCCATATTGGCTCCCTAAAGGGCCTATCCCACAGGACAAAATGTACATTTTCGCAAATTTCTCGGCTCTTCGAGAATACTGTTCTCTCCCACACATGTTCAATTGTTGCCTGCAATGTAGAGAACGCTCGGGAATAGTGGACATGACTCTTACAGCAGGCGTGGGAGAATTAGAAGGGGGGAACACCGTCACAATATATTATATATATATATTATATATAATTATATATATATATATATATATATATTATAATTATATTATATATATATATTATATATTATATAAAATATATAGATAATTATATATATATATTTCGTACATAGTAGCCAGACGCACTTCTCAGCTACTATGCAGGCCCGATTTGCCTAATAAGCCAAGTTTTCATGAATTAATATATTTTCACTAATTTTTTCTTATGAAATGATAAAGCTACCCATTTCATTATGTATGAGGTCATTTTTTTTTATTGGAGTTAAAATTAACGTAGATATATGACCGAACCTAACCAACCCTACCTAACCTAACCTATCCTATCTTTATAGGTTAGGTTAGGTTAGGTAGCCGAAAAAGTTAGGTTAGGTTAGGTTAGGTAGGTTAGGTAGTCGAAAAACAATTAATTCATGAAAACTTGGCTTATTAGGCAAATCGGGCCTTGCATAGTAGGCTGAGAAGTGCGTTCTGGCTACTAGGTACGACATATATATATATATATATATATATATATATATATATATATATATATATATATATATATATATATATATATATAAATGTACCATTTATTGGTTTAAGGCTGTGTGCCCAGTATTATCTCATTATTATTAATATTGATGAAGTATTCTATATATATGCTGGAGTATTGGATAGTATATTCATGTGTACAGTGATTTACTGTGTTCATTGCCATTATAGCGATTTACTGTGTTTATTGACAGTATAGTGATCTACTGTATTTATTGACAATATAGTGATTTACTGTGTTTATTGCCATTATAGCAATTAATTGTGTTTATTGACAGTATAGTGGTTTACTGTGTTTAATACCATTGTAGTGATTTATTGTGTTGATTGCCATGTATTGATTTACCGTGAATGTGAAGAAATAGGCGCTCCACGCAAGAGCAACAAGTACAGTGAGATATTGTGAGGGGGCGTGGCCTCTCGCGCGTTGCCAAACGCTCGATAATACTGAATTTGGACCGTGAGAATGACAGGAGGGGGAGTGTTGCCATCTCCACGTGTTCCAGATTTATGAAGAGCGAGTGATTTTGCTGTTCATCTACTTCGTTGCCTTGTTGCTGAGATAGAGTTATAATACTTTAATATTTTAAGTAAAATACAAAACCACCTTCGTGTTTGTATTATCCCTCCATTACTTGTTGCTATTTGAGTCCATTTGAAAAGAGAGAGTGTTTGAGACATACACCTGCCTGTTACCAAAGTTGATTAGTGCTCTTGGGCCCCTGCCACTACTACCGCAATTCCACAATACCAATGACGTGTTACTGGACACGGGAAACACCAGTTGGCGACCTTATAATAAGCAATAGAGCCCTTTGTCGGGGCGGGCACATGATCAAGAGAGTAGATTGTGCCCACTCGTCCTCAGGCTACGAGGCTGGCTGGGGATTGACTGGGAGACTCTCCTGACGAACAGTGGCGCCGTGAAGATTGATCGAAGACCCGCAGGGCTACAGTAAGTAACAGTTATCGCTACTACTACTTGGTGGTGACTGAGAGAGAGAGAGACACCCCGACATTGGCGACCTCGCCAGGATTACGATAACGGTTGCGATTATAGTGCTTGATAGTGGCCATAGGTACAGGTAACAGGTATTCACTCATAGCACAAGTATGGAGGACGAGAAGGTAGCAAGGTTTATTGACACCAGGTATGAGCAGGTGCTGGAGGATTGCACCAAGGCACAGCTGCAGTTGATAGCTGACCACTTTGGGGTCCAGTTGAGATCCTCCAAAGTGGGAGAGAGGAGGCTTGAGATTGTGGCACAGCTCAGGGCCCGAGAAGAGGCTTTGAGGGAGGAACGACCACAGACACCTTCCAGTGCTGGGGAAAATTTGAGCATTGGTGGAAGCAGTAGGGGATCCAGCGGCAGCTGGCGCAGCGTCAAGCTGGAGATGATGAAGCTGCAGCTGGAAGCACAGCTGAAGCATGAAGAATGAGAAGCACAGCTGAAGCGTGAAGAACGAGAAGCACAGCTGAAGCGCGAAGAACGAGAAGCAGAAGCACAGCTGAGACGAGAAGAACGAGAAGCACAGCTGAAGCGGGAAGAACGAGAAGCACAGCTGAGGCGTGAAGAACGAGAAGCAGAAGCACAGCTGAGACGAGAAGAACGAGAAGCACAGCTGAAGCAGGAAGAATGAGAAGCACAGCTGAGGCATGAAGAACGAGAAGCAGAAGCACAATTGAAGCGTGAAGAAGCACAGCTGAAACGGGAGGAGCGCGAGCTGGAAGCTAAGCTGAAGCAGCAAGAGATCGAAGCCAACAGAGAAGTTGAGCTGAAGCGGGCTGAACTAGGGCTAGCCCCACCTGCACCTCCACAGCAAGAAGACCGCTGGGTGCGAGAGCGCGATTTACCGGTCTTTGTGCCTAATGAAGCTGAGGGCTTCTTCGACCATTTCGAGAGGGTCGCTACCTTGAAGAAGTGGCCGAGAGCAGAGTGGGCGGAACTGGTTGAGGGTAGACTCACCGGTGAAGCTCGCAAGGCCTACAACATGTTTGACCTCAAGGAATGCACCCATTATGAGGCTGTGAAGAGAACAGTGCTCCACTCTTTCAAGCTGACGCCAGAATGTTATAGGAAAAGATTCCGAGAATGTACCCGTTCACCAGGAAAATCTTATGCAGAGACGGCGAGGGACATGGAGAGAAAATTCCTGACGTGGTTGGAATCTGAAGGAGCTAAGTCAGCTGAGGATGTAAAACGGCTCATGGGCATGGAGAAATTTATGTCCGTGCTCTCTCTTGAGATCAGGAATAGAGTCAAGGAGGCGGACATAAAGGACCTGAGGGCTGCTGCTGACAGAGCTGACATGTTGGAGGAAGCCTTGCGACCACGCAGAGAGGGATCGCCCCAACCGCCAGTATGTTCCAGATATGGGAGAAGTTATAGGAAGACGGACGGATGGAGGACAGGAACGAGTTCTTCCAAGTCCCACCCGTCGAGTGGAGACAGTAGGTGGACCGAAGAGTTCTGTGGAACCAGTCAAGAAGCCCCTAGCTGAGAGTGCAGGATCTGTTGCTGTGATGAGAGACGCTATGAAGGAGACGAAGGAAGGCGCGAGGAAGACCCATGGAGTGACGGCCTTTGGAGGCGTTGCCAGGATGAGCGGTGGTGGGAGGTCACCACCATGAAGGATCCGCTGCTACAACTGTGGAGGATTTGAACATGTCACGCGGGAATGCAGACGCCCTAAACAGCGGGGGAACATTGCTTTCGTTCGGGTGGAGGACCAAATGGCCGAGAGCGTGCGGGACGATCCCGTACCAGGTGTGGAGAAAAGAGTTCACCCGTTCGTGTGTGAGGGGACAGTAAGGATGGGTGAGGCAGACCCCATTCCTGTGAAGATATTGAGAGACACCAGGGCTGATTTTACCCTGGTGAGTAGAACCCTGTTCCTTGAGGGTTACGAGAGTACCAGTGTGGGGGTGGCTGTTGTGGCCACTGTGGGAGGCCCAGTGAGGATGCCCCTGCACGAGGTGACTTTGGATTATGATTATGGGTGCCAGACCCTAGTGGTAGGGGTCTGCGCATCAATGCCCAAGATGGAGGCGCAAGTCATCCTTGGAAATGACGCCTGTGGAGGATGTGTCCTCCCTAACCTCGTGAAGGGTGAGGAGTGCTTGGAGCACTACCGAGAGAAAGGCGGAGTAGTAGACGCCTGTGGGGACGAGAAGGGAATCACCGAGGTGGCGTTCCCTGTATGCGCTGTGATCCCAAGGCGGTGCAACGAGCACGGAGTGAGTGGATCTGATGGGGCTGAAGAAGAGACGTCTGACAGCTTGGGAGTCGATCACCTCTTCGTGGAACCCGGAGAGCAGGGGGAGGGCGAAGGCAACCCGGATGGTGAGTTACAGGTGACCCTCGCCAGTTCTTTTGGGGTGGACCGCACTCGTCTGGGGGAGTTGAAGCAGATGGAGTTCCCAGAATTGATTCGGGAGGCCAAAGGAGAACGTGTTGGTCCTGAGAGGGCCACCCATTTTTATATGCAGGATGGAATGCTGATGAGACAATGGAGGCCTGTGAGAACGGAGGCCGGAAAAGAATCACTAGGTACGAGGCACCAGGTAGTGTTGCCGGCCCAGTGCAGAGCGGCAGTGCTGGATATGTCGCACTCGGTGGACTCTGCAGGCCACCTGGGAGTGACCAAGACTTTACGTAAGATCAGGGACCATTTCTACTGGCCGGGTATGGACGCCGATGTGAGGCGTCACTGTAAGACTTGCTTACCTTGCCAGAGAGCACAGAAGAGCCAACCCGCGATACCAAAGGCCCCGTTGGACCCTGTTCCTGCATTTGGGCCTGCGTTTGAGCGTCTGTTGGTCGACGGGGAAGGACCGTTGCCACGGACGAAAAAAGGAAATACCTACCTGATGACCATCATGTGTGCGGCGACAAGGTTTCCGGAAGCTGTCCTGATATGATGTTTGACGTCGAAATGTGTAGGCGGGCAGTTGCAGCGATTTTTCTCTTGGGTGGGAATGCCCAAATTCGGTCGTCGCCCTACCGACCGCAGTCGCAAGGGGCGATCGAAAGGTTTCACTCCACACTGAAAACCATTCTGAGAGTGTTCTGTGCAGAACAAGGAGCCGAGTGGGATGAGGCAGTGTACCCTGCGTAGTTTGCTATAAGGAACGCTGTGGTAGAGTCGTTGAGTTTCTCACCGTTCCAGCTGGTATATGGACATGAGGTACAGAGTCCTCTGTCCATGCTGAGAGAGAAATGGACGCCAGGAGTGACCGTGGGAATGGCCAATGAGTATATTCAAAAGTTTAAGGAGCGTCTCGCTTTGGCGAAGGAACTAGCAGGAAAACATTTGAAGGAGGCGCAACGAAAGATGTCAGAGTGATATGACAAGAAAGCTACGCCAAGAGCTACACTACGCCATAACCTGGGACCCAGGTTAGGTCCCAGGTTATGGTGTTGCTGCCAGGGAAGAGCCGGGTGACCGAGTCACGATTTGAGGGACCATATAAGGTGCTACGATGGTTGGGTCCAGTAACCTATGAAGTCAGCAAGCCGGACAGACCCCGCAAGACACAGGTGTGTCATATTGACTGTCTGAAGCCTTTCTTCCCTGAGGAAGGAGGAGCAGCCGTGCAGGATGGAACGATGACTCGAGATCCCCAGCAGAAAATGGTCTTGTGCATGCAGGTGGATCAGGAAATTCCTGAAGAGGAAGGAAAATGGTACAGGGCGGACGGCACCCATCTCTCCAATGCGGAGAGTTTGGAGAATATCGAAATCAAGATTCAACACCTGGAAGGAGGACAAAGAGTGGATCTGATGGACCTGTTGAGAGAGAACGCCTCTCTTTTTACTGACGTGCTCCGACGCCACAAGAGTGTAACGCACGAGGTAGAGGTGAGGGACGCCAGGCCCATCAAACAGAGTGCTTATAGGGTCTGCCCTGAGAAACGGGAATTGATGAGGAAGAAGGTAGAGTACCTTCTTGAAAACGACCTTGCCGAGCCTAGCAACAGCGAGTGGAGTTCCCCGTGTTTACTAGTCAAGAAAAGCGACGGTACATACCACTTTTGTACTGACTACAGGAAGGTGAACTCCATCACTGTGGCAGATTCCCACCCCATGCCCAGGGTGAATGATTGCATCGACCAGGTGGGTAGTGCCAGATATGTGTCCAAGGTCGACCTTCTCAAGGGGTATTACCAGATTTCGTTAACTCCCGAGGCTAGGAAAATATTAGCTTTTGTGACGCCGGATGGACTATATCAGTATAAAGTGTTGCCCTTTGGGATGAAGAACAGCGAGAGTTGCTTCCAACGTATGATGAACGAGTTGCTGAGGGAAGCCAAGGCTGCACGGTATACATCGATGATATAGTAGTGTACTCCGACGATTGGGAGACACCCCTAGAGTGACTCAGGGAGCTGTTCAGGAGGCTGGAAGATGCTAACCTGACGTGAACCTAGCCAAGAGTGAGTTTGGGAAGGCCCATTTAGAGTACCTAGGCTTCGTCATCGGGCAAGGAGAAGTAACCCCTGTGGACCACAAGGTATCAGCTATTAGGGAGTACCCAGTACCCAGGACACGTAAGGAATTGCTGAGGTATCTGGGAATGATCGGATACTATCGTGGTTTCTGCAAGAACTTTTTCACGGTAGCACATCCTCTGACCGAATTACTCTCTAAGAATACGCGATGGAAGTGGGGAGAGGCCTGCCAGGAGTCTTTTGAGAAGACGAAGAACCTTTTGACAGAGGCCCCAGTATTGATATCCAAGATTTTACAGCCAGGTTCATTCTGTACGTAGATGCCAGTGATGTAGGGATAGGAGCCATGTTGGCCCAAGAAAGGAGCGAGGTACATAGGCCTGTCGCATTATACTCCAAGAAATTGTGAAGTACCAGCGTGCCTATAGTACCGTCGAAAAGGAGGCTTTGGCTTTAGTAATGGCCCTAAAGCACTTCGACATGTACGTGGGAGGAGGGGCGAGGCCTGTTCTTCTGTTTACAGATCACAACTCTCTGACCTTCTTGTACAAGATGAGAAACTCCAACCAGAGGCTGACGAGGTGGGCACTACTACTGCAGGAATACTGGTTGGAAATCAAGCACATCAGAGGGAAGGACAACGTGGTAGCAGGTGCCCTGTCCCGAGTACACTAAAACGATATGACCCCTCCTCTAAGGGGAGGGGTATGTGATGGTGTTCCCCCCCTTATATTTCTCCTACGCCAGCTGTAAGAGTCATATCCACTTTACCCGAACGTTCTCTACGTTTCGGGAACAATTTGACACGTGTGGGAGCATGAAGTGTTCTCGCGTTGGCGAGAAATTCGCAAAAGAAGAGTTTTGGCCAGTGGTTTAGGGCCTTTAGGACGCCAAGATGGCGCCGGCCCCTACGTTCGCCGTCAAAACGTTATGACGTCAGTGGCACCAGATTGGTCAAGAATGATGACGTAGTACAGGGAGCCAATGAGAAACGCCCCTGGCAAGTATGACGTCATGAGTGCAAGGGGGTCCGGATGGCGTGGCCAGTGGCGCCAAGAGGTTTGAAACGACAAGTCGAGGAGGTCGGACGTGCAATCGGGGGTCCTGTCAGTCTGACAGTTTTCACCCCAGTCCGGTGGATTTACGCATAGCCTGTAGTCTGCAAGCACCCTGTGAGGTCTTCCTATATTCCATGTGTGGACCAAAGAAGGAATTGATGAGAAACGAGCAGCAAGTGCTCCAGTGACAGGTGCTTTGCAAGAAGTAAAGTCTGTGCAGTGACGTCCGGGATGACTGTGCAGGTTCACCAGTTAGGTAACGACGTAGCGGCTGGGCCAATCCACCGTGAGGCAGGAGAAGAACTAAACTAGCTGGGAATCAGAACGAATGCAGCTGAGAGAAAGGACTGCAGACGTAGTTGTGAGGAGAAGTCGACGGCCAGGAGACTGACTCAACCCTTCAAGAGGTTGTGGAGGAGCACGGGCCTGCAGTGAGGAGCAGCACGGAGAAGACTCGTTTTTTT
>WNGS01102961.1:0-10321 GCA_020271785.1 Procambarus virginalis
TCGATAGGAGAAGAAGAGCGAGGCGAACAACACAACCATCAGGAGGCGATGGACGTCGGCCCGCACAGTCAGGCGGCGTGGAGAGCCAAGAGACGGAGGAGAAGGACTAGTAGGAGAGGAAATAGAAGACACAAGAGATGCGACAGACTGGGTAAAATGAAGGGGAGCCCTAGACAGAGAACCAGGAGGGGGACCCTTCGGGACAGAACTGAGGGAAACAGGGGAGGCGGTGGTGGGCGTCTCTGGGTCTAAGGCTCGGAAACGGTTGTGAGACTGAGGAAGGCGGGAAGGACGAGGAGAGGAAGAGCGCACCACTCGAGCATGAGGAGACACCAGCGAAAGAGGGGAGACGATTGAACTTGGCGTCGAGCCTCAGGAGACGACAAACGGTCCCGGTGCTTCAAGTTGAGGACAGCCGCCTCAAGTTTGTAACAAATACACGCACGGGAGAAGGTAGGGTGGGCCTCACCGCAATTGAGGCAGCGGGCCTGGGGGGAAGTGCACTCTAACTTAGAGTGACCCTCGCTTCCACACAGGGGACAGAGAGAGACAGGACTAGAGCACCTGAGGGTACCATGCCCAAACTTCCAGCACTTACCGCAGAGCCGAGGAGATGGAATATGCTCCTGGACGGAGCACCTGGCACCAGCGAGAATAACAGAGGATGGAAGGGTCCTACCATCAAAGGTAACCTTCACAACCCGAAGAGGCAGACGGCGATGACCACGAGGGGGACGAATAAATGTATCCACTTGGAGGACAGAATGACCTTGGGCCTCGAGGATGTTTGATATCCTCGTGGCAGTCCCGAAGATCCCTAACACCGGTCGCAACATGGTGCGGGAGGAGGAGAACAGTGCCCACACTGGCATTCAACCGGGCGTTCTTCGAGACCCGAACAGGGGTCTCACCAAGGCAGGATAAGGCGGCCAAGCGAGTGGCCGCATCCTGAGAAGGAGCAGCAACGACACGGGTACCAAGACGAGTGGGGTTAAAGGTGACAGAGGCATCCACAGAATCGACAAGATGCCTATGAAGGGAAAAATCGTCAGGAGGAGTTGAGTCCAAGGGTTGGAGGTCAAAATACTTAGTCCATGTAGCAGGACCAAACAAAGCATGGAACGAAGTAGGATGGGAAGGAAGCATACGAGAGCGGCCGCGGCGGGGACGGCGATGAGAACCCGTAGAGAGAGACGGGTCGAATGGCGCAGTAGTCGCAAGAAGAGATGGAGCCGTGCAAGGGGACGAGACGGTCACCACAGCAGGCTTGGAGCTCGACCCAACCACAGAGGAGGGAGGGGAGCAGGGAGGAAGAGTCCGGTCTGGGCCTAAACCGGGCTCTGCAGTGGAGGCTACAGATCCCGGTCTTCCAGGACGGTCCGACTCAGGGGCCTGGTCGCCCACCCCATGAGCCTGGTTAGAAGTAGTCAAGTCGTCATCCATATAGCAAACTAATAAAAGGGATGGGACCCGGAACCAAGGGATACCACCTACCAGGGCAGCCAGGGAGGCCGAGCGCGGGCCAGTGCAGGAAGGGTGTGTCGTCCCCAGCGGTGCTCCCCCTTTTCAACAGGGGAGTCCTACTACTTCGTGCATTCTCCCACACAGGTGCTAAGACCCCAGTCCCCTATCGCCCTAGCCTGGACACCCAACCATCCACTCAGGGCGGCCTCTCACAGGCGACCCTCCAGCGGGTGGTCCGATGGCTCACAAGGCCCCTACATGGTGCCCTTCAGCACGTACACCACCCAAAGAGGGGGCAGGAGAGGGGGCACAGGCAACCCACACCGGTCCCAGGGAGGTGTACGTGAGCCCCTCACCACGGCAAGGAGGCACCACGGAGGGGCAAATACAAAAATCTGTTGGGAAATTAACAAGGAAGACGACTCGCTATCACTTCAAGTTGATCTAAATAGGGTTTAGAAATGGTCAAAAGATTAGCAGATGCAGTTTAATGCTGATAAAGTAAAGTTCTGAGGCTAGGTAAGTTGAGAGAGTTACAAGTACGAGTAATCTGGGTGTTATGATTAGTATGAATTTAAAACCAAAGGATCAATGCATAAATGAACGAAATAGGGCAAATAGGACACTGGGATTTATTAATCGAAGCGTTAGTAACAAGACACCTGGTGGTGGTGTTCAGTTATATCTTGCTCTGGTTAGGCCCCATTTAGATTATGCAGTTCAGTTTTGATCGCTGTACTATAGATGGATATAAATTCACTTGAACGTATCCAGCGTAGGATGACAAAGTTAATTCCCCAAATTAGAAATCTTTCATATGAAGAAAGATTAACAAAGCTTAATTGCATTCATTGGAAATGCGAAGAGTCAGAGGTGAGATGATAGAGGTTTACAAGTGGATGAATGAATATAACAAAGGAGGATATTAATAAGGTATTTAAAATATTAACACGAGACAGAACACGAAACAATGGGTATAAATTGGATAAGTTTTAGATTTTGGAAAAAGACCTGGGTAAATCCTGCCTCGGTAACAGGGTTGAACTTATTTCGGTTGTTCAATATGCAATCTTGGCTAGAAAATGATCTTAGAAAAGGGGGAACAGTATGGAAATACCTTAAGGAAAACGTGCTTATTATGGATGACATCATTGTACATTAGGCTCTACAGAACGCGGCCTTTTAATCCTCCTTGTGACAAATATTGAAAATGGAAATAAACCATAAAAGAAATCGTACTTTTTTCAATTAAGTTGAAGATTGACTGAAGTCATTGACCATTAGCGATTTCTGTGCAGGGTCACCAGAGTAACGCAAAACACCCAATACAGGGCCCGACCTTTATATCTCCTTGAACGAAATTTTTCAGGTACTAGATGGCTAGCAATAACTCTGTGGGGTAACGAAAAAGGAACCGGACGGAAAGTGACCAGTTAATACCCTTGAACGAAATGGCAGTACCTATAAGGGAACCTTTACACTCCCATGGAAAAAATTAAGACACGTAAATCGACCCTTGCTGTTTCAAAGAAAAAAAATTACGACGTGTAGACCGACCACGCTCTTCCACGGAAAAAAATAACGCGTATACCGGCTTGGGCAAAAAGCAAAATGGCCGGTCAACATGTCTATTCCACTACTCCCAACTGTGTACGCCACCAACAATCTCTAGCAGCTTCACCCCCAGTACTACAGGTACACATGTCCACCACTGTGTACACCACCAACAATCTCTAGCAGCTTCACGCCTCAGTACTACAGGTACACATGTCCCCCACTGTGTACACCACCAACAATCTCTAGCAGCTTCACGCCTCAGTACTACAGGTACAGATGTCCGCCACTGTGTACACCACCAACAATCTCTAGCAGCTTCACGCCCCAGTACTACAGGTACACATGTCCACCACTGTGTACACTACCAACAATCTCTAGCAGCTTCACCCCCCAGTACTACAGGTACACATGTCCACCACTGGTAAACCCACCAACAATCTCTAGCAGCTTCACGCCTCAGTACTACAGGTACACATGTCCCCCACTGTGTACACCACCAACAATCTCTAGCAGCTTCACGTCTCAGTAATACAGGTACACATCTCCCCACTGTGTACACCACAACAATCTCTACCAGCTTCACGCCCCAGTACTACAGGTACACATGTCCACCACTGTGTACACCACCAACAATCTCTAGCAGCTTCACGCCTCAGTACTACAGGTACACATGTCGCCCACTGTGTACACCACCAACAATCTCTAGCAGCTTCATGCCCCAGTACTACAGGTACACATGTCCGCCACTGTGTACACCACCAACAATCTCTAGCAGCTTCCCGCCTCAGTACTACAGGTACAAACGTTACCATCATCATCCTCCTGGTGGTTCCTAAACCTCGGGCTGCTGTAAGTGCTTGACCACAGTGGCCACCATCTGTGGTCACAGCCACCATCTTGTGTAAATAAGGACACCTGGGTGTGGTCACAGCCACCATCTTGTGTAAATAAGGACATCTGGGTGTGGTCACAGCCACAATCTTGTGTAAATAAGGACACCTGGGTGTGGTCACAGCCACCATCTTGTGTAAATAAGGACATCTGGGTGTGGTCACAGCCACCATCTTGTGTAAATAAGGACACCTGGGTGTGGTCACAGCCACACCTTGTATAAATAAGGACATCAGGGTGTGGATTTGATTTTCACGAACTTACTATTTGTGTGTTGAATTATCTTCCACTCACTTGTCTATGTCCACAGCCATTAGCTTGTCAGTGCCAGAACAGGTGAAGGCCGAGTCTTGGAGACGAAGATTACCTGACCATCCCTGTCGTGTCCAGCACTGGGCGAGGTGTCCTCTGATAAGTGGGTAAGTATAGCGGAAATATCTTAACTCCCTTTTCAACACTTTGTAGAGAAAATTAAATGTATCAACTGTGCATAACAAAGAACAATTATCTTGATTGGAACGTGTATAAATCTTTGAAATTTGGGGAGAGAAGCCATATTAGTGAGGCAGGTCAAAGTGTTAAGGAAATATTCCCTCGAGAGGGTTGAGTATCAGAGAGGCACACAACAGTTGGACTGTTGTGTGCCTCTCTGATACACAGAATCGCAACATAATGCATTATGCTTAATACACTGGATGACGAACACATCACAGTTAAGATAGGTTGGATTAACGATCCAACCCAACCTTGCAGGTTAGGTTGGGTTGGTTCGTTAATGCACGATTCTCAACTAATTAAAAAAAACATTGAGGCAAGCACTATAGGTCAGTGTTAAATGGAGGAGCTGGTAGGCGGTGAACAAGGCATGACCCGTTAGATGAATGGTGGATTAACGGAACGATGGTTGAAGGTAGACGAATGGTGAATGAACAGGCGATAGTTCACTGGTAGATGAATGGAGCTTTAAGAAGGGTCACCGAGGGATACTGGTGTTAATATCACACTCCATTCGCTCTGGTACACAATAAGAATATTTAGGTTAGGGCGGGACAGCCGCGACGGCCGGGACAGCCGCGACGGCCGGGACAGCCGCGACGGCCGGGACAGCCGCGACGGCCGGGACAGCCGCGACGGCCGGGACAGCCGCGACGGCGGGACAGCCGCGACGGCCGGGACAGCCGCGACGGCCGGGACAGCCGCGACGGCCGGGACAGCCGCGACGGCCGGGACAGCCGCGACGGCCGGGACAGCCGCGACGGCCGGGACAGCCGCGACGGCCGGGACAGCCGCGACGGCCGGGACAGCCGCGACGGCCGGGACAGCCGCGACGGCCGGGACAGCCGCGACGGCCGGGACAGCCGCGACGGCCGGGACAGCCGCGACGGCCGGGACAGCCGCGACGGCCGGGACAGCCGCGACGGCCGGGACAGCCGCGACGGCCGGGACAGCCGCGACGGCCGGGACAGCCGCGACGGCCGGGACAGCCGCGACGGCCGGGACAGCCGCGACGGCCGGGACAGCCGCGACGGCGGGACAGCCGCGACGGCCGGGACAGCCGCGACGGCCGGGACAGCCGCGACGGCCGGGACAGCCGCGACGGCCGGGACAGCCGCGACGGCCGGGACAGCCGCGACGGCCGGGACAGCCGCGACGGCCGGACAGCCGCGACGGCCGGACAGCCGCGACGGCCGGGACAGCCGCGACGGCCGGGACAGCCGCGACGGCCGGGACAGCCGCGACGGCCGGACAGCCGCGACGGCCGGACAGCCGCGACGGCCGGGACAGCCGCGACGGCCGGGACAGCCGCGACGGCCGGGACAGCCGCGACGGCCGGGACAGCCGCGACGGCCGGACAGCCGGGACAGCCGCGACGGCCGGGACAGCCGCGACGGCCGGGACAGCCGCGACGGCCGGACAGCCGCGACGGCCGGAAGGGCGGGACAGCCGCGACGGCCGGGACAGCCGCGACGGCCGGAAGGGCGGGACAGCCGCGACGGCCGGGACAGCCGCGACGGCCGGAAGGGCGGGACAGCCGCGACGGCCGGAAGGGCGGGACAGCCGCGACGGCCGGGACAGCCGCGACGGCCGGAAGGGCGGGACAGCCGCGACGGCCGGGACAGCCGCGACGGCCGGAAGGGCGGGACAGCCGCGACGGCCGGGACAGCCGCGACGGCCGGGACAGCCGCGACGGCCGGAAGGGCGGGACAGCCGCGACGGCCGGGACAGCCGCGACGGCCGGAAGGGCGGGACAGCCGCGACGGCCGGGACAGCCGCGACGGCCGGAAGGGCGGGACAGCCGCGACGGCCGGGACAGCCGCGACGGCCGGGACAGCCGCGACGGCCGGAAGGGCGGGACAGCCGCGACGGCCGGAAGGGCGGGACAGCCGCGACGGCCGGAAGGGCCGGACAGCCGCGACGGCCGGAAGGGCCGGACAGCCGCGACGGCCGGAAGGGCCGGACAGCCGCGACGGCCGGAAGGGCCGGACAGCCGCGACGGCCGGAAGGGCCGGACAGCCGCGACGGCCGGAAGGGCCGGACAGCCGCGACGGCCGGAAGGGCCGGACAGCCGCGACGGCCGGAAGGGCCGGACAGCCGCGACGGCCGGAAGGGCCGGACAGCCGCGACGGCCGGAAGGGCCGGACAGCCGCGACGGCCGGAAGGGCCGGACAGCCGCGACGGCCGGAAGGGCCGGACAGCCGCGACGGCCGGAAGGGCCGGACAGCCGCGACGGCCGGAAGGGCCGGACAGCCGCGACGGCCGGAAGGGCCGGACAGCCGCGACGGCCGGAAGGGCCGGACAGCCGCGACGGCCGGAAGGGCCGGACAGCCGCGACGGCCGGAAGGGCCGGACAGCCGCGACGGCCGGAAGGGCCGGACAGCCGCGACGGCCGGAAGGGCCGGACAGCCGCGACGGCCGGAAGGGCCGGACAGCCGCGACGAACGGAAGGGCCGGACAGCCGCGACGAACGGAAGGGCCGGACAGCCGCGACGAACGGAAGGGCCGGACAGCCGCGACGAACGGAAGGGCCGGACAGCCGCGACGAACGGAAGGGCCGGACAGCCGCGACGAACGGAAGGGCCGGACAGCCGCGACGAACGGAAGGGCCGGACAGCCGCGACGAACGGAAGGGCCGGACAGCCGCGACGAACGGAAGGGCCGGACAGTCGCGACGAACGGAAGGGCCGGACAGTCGCGACGAACGGAAGGGCCGGACAGTCGCGACGAACGGAAGGGCCGGACAGTCGCGACGAACGGAAGGGCCGGACAGTCGCGACGAACGGAAGGGCCGGACAGTCGCGACGAACGGAAGGGCCGGACAGTCGCGACGAACGGAAGGGCCGGACAGTCGCGACGAACGGAAGGGCCGGACAGTCGCGACGAACGGAAGGGCCGGACAGTCGCGACGAACGGAAGGGCCGGACAGTCGCGACGAACGGAAGGGCCGGACAGTCGCGACGAACGGAAGGGCCGGACAGTCGCGACGAACGGAAGGGCCGGACAGTCGCGACGAACGGAAGGGCCGGACAGTCGCGACGAACGGAAGGGCCGGACAGTCGCGACGAACGGAAGGGCCGGACAGTCGCGACGAACGGAAGGGCCGGACAGTCGCGACGAACGGAAGGGCCGGACAGTCGCGACGAACGGAAGGGCCGGACAGTCGCGACGAACGGAAGGGCCGGACAGTCGCGACGAACGGAAGGGCCGGACAGTCGCGACGAACGGAAGGGCCGGACAGTCGCGACGAACGGAAGGGCCGGACAGTCGCGACGAACGGAAGGGCCGGACAGTCGCGACGAACGGAAGGGCCGGACAGTCGCGACGAACGGAAGGGCCGGACAGTCGCGACGAACGGAAGGGCCGGACAGTCGCGACGAACGGAAGGGCCGGACAGTCGCGACGGCCGGCCGACGAACGGGAGGGCAGACAGTCGCGACGGCCAGCCGACGAACGGGAGGGCAGACAGTCGCGACGGCCGGCCGACGAACGGAAGGGCAGACATTCGCGACGGCCGGCCGACGAACGGAAGGGCGGGACAGTCGCGACGGCCGGCCGACGAACGAGAGGGCGGGACAGTCGCGACGGCCGGCCGACGAACGGAAGGGCGGGACAGTCGCGACGGCCGGCCGACGAACGGGAGGGCGGGACAGTCGCGACGGCCGGCCGACGAACGGGAGGGCGGGACAGTCGCGACGGCCGGCCGACGAACGGGAGGGCGGGACAGTCGCGACGGCCGGCCGACGAACGGGAGGGCGGGACAGTCGCGACGGCCGGCCGACGAACGGGAGGGCGGGACAGTCGCGACGGCCGGCCGACGAACGGGAGGGCGGGACAGTCGCGACGGCCGGCCGACGAACGGGAGGGCGGGACAGTCGCGACGGCCGGCCGACGAACGGGAGGGCGGGACAGTCGCGACGGCCGGCCGACGAACGGGAGGGCGGGACAGTCGCGACGGCCGGCCGACGAACGGGAGGGCGGGACAGTCGCGACGGCCGGCCGACGAACGGGAGGGCGGGACAGTCGCGACGGCCGGCCGACGAACGGGAGGGCGGGACAGTCGCGACGGCCGGCCGACGAACGGGAGGGCGGGACAGTCGCGACGGCCGGCCGACGAACGGGAGGGCGGGACAGTCGCGACGGCCGGCCGACGAACGGGAGGGCGGGACAGTCGCGACGGCCGGCCGACGAACGGGAGGGCGGGACAGTCGCGACGGCCGGCCGACGAACGGGAGGGCGGGACAGTCGCGACGGCCGGCCGACGAACGGGAGGGCGGGACAGTCGCGACGGCCGGCCGACGAACGGGAGGGCGGGACAGTCGCGACGGCCGGCCGACGAACGGGAGGGCGGGACAGTCGCGACGGCCAGCCGACGAACGGGAGGGCGGGACAGTCGCGACGGCCAGCCACGAACGGGAGGGCGGGACAGTCGCGACGGCCGGCCGACGAACGGGAGGGCGGGACAGTCGCAACTGCCAGCCGACGAACGGGAGGGCGGGACAGTCGCGACTGCCAGCCGACGAACGGAAGGGCAGACAGTCGCGACTGCCAGCCGACGAACGGAAGGGCAGACAGTCGCGACTGCCAGCCGACGAACGGAAGGGCAGACAGTCGCGACTGCCAGCCGACGAACGGGAGGGCAGACAGTCGCTACTGCCAGCCGACGAACGGAAGGGCAGAGTCACGACTGGGTGTTACACTTGTACGGGAAGTAATCATTGCTAACAGGTATTGTATCTCACACCCCTAAACCTTCCCTCATGCTGGCACTAACCTGGTAATACTCATCTCACTGAACCTTAATGGCTTCACACAATCTACTTTTAAATGTTCCTTGAAGTGACCTTAAAAAATGTTTTTCCCTCTGAATCCTTATTTGCTGCAAAGGGGCCTGACGGCTGAGTGGATAGCATTCGGGATTCGTAGTCCTAAGGTTCCGGGTTCGATCCCCGGCGGAGGCGGACACACATGGGCAGTGTTTTTCATCCTGATACCCCTGTTCTCTTAGCAGTAAATAGGTACCTGGCAGACAGCTGCTACAGGCTGCTTCCTGGGGTGTGTGTGTGTAACAAAAAGGAAGCCTAGTCGAGGACAAGGCCGTGGGGACGCTAAGCCCCGAAATCATCTCAAGATGAAGATAACCTCATTGAAACTGACTAAACCAATTTGAAACTTCCCTAAACGTTTTCCTCCCTAAATTTAAGCCTAATGTTTTCTCTATCTCTCATGCTAATCCCTAATTACAGTATACGAAATGATCAACTTTACGAATCAATTTGAAACATTTGGAATTCTTCTCGATTTTCCCCTTCGTCTTCATTCCCAAACATGTTGCAATGGAAATTACTTGAAAAACCATACTTACACTACCTAATGTACGAAACATTGTGAAAAACCTGTACGAAACAGTTTGATTTTGAAACTTTACTTCGTTCACCACGTATGCCCTTCTTGCCCTATCATTTTTCTTAACATCTTGCATCTGAAATATTTTCGTTCCTATGCTTGCACCTTTCTATTGTTGCATTTATCATTGTAATGTGACAATGTTTCAATCCTTGCAATTGCTTTGCAAATTTGTAACCCAGGACGGGAGGCATCTTTACATCCTCAATAATCCCTACTATAGTCCTCTGCTGGAATGTTTTCATCAAAGTCTGAGGCATAGTATCTTACCTGACAGCTGGACACTGACTCATATACCCAAGCCAAATTTACAACAATTCAGGCCGATACCAGGAAAATCAGTGGGTGTCGTGAATAAGAGTTGAAGCTATACTCTGGGGACATCAAGCAAGGATGTTTTAGACAGCAGCACCACCACATGGTCAAAGAATTGCAACCTAGAATGATTTGGATTACCCAGAGCCGAGGTTCGAATCCTGCTCACAAGCTCCTATTAAGTTTCTCATTT
>WNGS01102969.1:10482-27164 GCA_020271785.1 Procambarus virginalis
GGCACGGGTTGACAAGACTGCGGCACGGGTTGACAAGAGACTGCCGGCACGGGTTGACAAGACTGCGGCACGGGTTGACAGAGACTGCTGGCACGGGTTGACAAGACTGCCGGCACGGGTTGACAAGGACTGCCGGCACGGGTTGACAAGACTGCCGGCACGGGTTGACAAGACTGCCGGCACGGGTTGACAAGAGACTGCCGGCAGGGTTGACAAGACGCCGGCACGGGTTGACAAGAGACTGCCGGCACGGGTTGACAAGAGACTGCCGGCACGGGTTGACAAGACTGCCGGCACGGGTTGACAAGACTGCCGGCACGGGTTGACAAGAGACTGCCGGCACGGGTTGACAAGACTGCCGGCACGGGTTGACAAGACTGCCGGCACGGGTTGACAAGAGACTGCCGGCACGGGTTGACAAGACTGCCGGCACGGGTTGACAGAGACTGCCGGCACGGGTTGACAAGAGACTGCCGGCACGGGTTGACAAGACTGCCGGCACGGGTTGACAAGACTGCCGGCACGGTTGACAAGAGACTGCCGGCACGGGTTGACAAGAGACTGGCGGCACGGGTTGACAAGACTGCCGGCACGGGTTGACAAGACTGCCGGCACGGGTTGACAAGACTGCCGGCACGGGTTGACAAGAGACTGCCGGCACGGGTTGACAAGACTGCCGGCACGGGTTGACAAGAGACTGCGGCACGGGTTGACAAGAGACTGCCGGCACGGGTTGACAAGAGACTGCCGGCACGGGTTGACAAGAGACTGCCGGCACGGTTGACAGAGACTGGCGGCACGGGTTGACAAGACTGGCGGCACGGGTTGACAAGAGACTGGCGGCACGGGTTGACAAGACTGCCGGCACGGGTTGACAAGAGACTGCCGGCACGGGTTGACAAGACTGCCGGCACGGGTTGACAGAGACTGGCGGCACGGGTTGACAAGAGACTGCCGGCACGGGTTGACAAGAGACTGCCGGCACGGGTTGACAAGAGACTGCCGGCACGGGTTGACAAGAGACTGCCGGCACGGGTTGACAAGAGACTGCCGGCACGGGTGACAAGACTGCCGGCACGGGTTGACAAGAGACTGCCGGCACGGGTGACAAGAGACTGCCGGCACGGGTTGACAAAGACTGGCGGCACGGGTTGACAAGAGACTGGCGCACGGGTTGACAAGAGACTGGCGGCACGGGTTGACAAGAGACTGGCGGCACGGGTTGACAAGAGACTGGCGGCACGGGTTGACAAGAGACTGCCGGCAAGGTTGACAAGAGACTGCCGGCACGGGTTGACAAGAGACTGCCGGCACGGGTTGACAAGAGACTGCCGGCACGGGTTGACAAGAGACTGCCGGCACGGGTTGACAAGAGACTGCCGGCACGGGTTGACAAGACTGCCGGCACGGGTTGACAAGACTGCCGGCACGGGTTGACAAGACTGCCGGCACGGGTTGACAAGACTGCCGGCACGGGTTGACAAGACTGCCGGCACGGGTTGACAAGACTGCCGGCACGGGTGACAGAGACTGCCGGCACGGGTTGACAAGAGACTGCCGGCACGGGTTGACAAGACTGCCGGCACGGGTTGACAAAGACTGCGGCACGGGTTGACAAGAGACTGCCGGCACGGGTTGACAAGACTGCCGGCACGGGTTGACAAGACTGCCGGCACGGTTGACAAGACTGCCGGCACGGGTTGACAAGAGACTGCGGCACGGGTTGACAAGACTGCCGGCACGGGTTGACAAGAGACTGCCGGCACGGGTGACAAGAGACTGCCGGCACGGGTTGACAAGAGACTGCCGGCGGGTTGACAAGACTGCCGGCACGGGTTGACAAGACTGCGGCACGGGTTGACAAGACTGCCGGCACGGGTTGACAAGACTGCCGGCACGGGTTGACAAGACTGCCGGCACGGGTTGACAAGACTGCCGGCACGGGTTGACAAGACTGCCGGCACGGGTTGACAAGAGACTGCCGGCACGGGTTGACAAGACTGCCGGGGGGAAAAGACTGCCGGCACGGGTTGACAAGAGACTGCCGGCACGGGTTGACAAGAGACTGCCGGCACGGGTGACAAGAGACTGCCGGCACGGGTTGACAAGACTGCCGGCACGGGTTGACAAGACTGCCGGCACGGGTTGACAAGAGACTGCCGGCACGGGTTGACAAGAGACTGCCGGCACGGGTTGACAAGACTGCCGGCACGGTTGACAAGACTGCGGCACGGGTTGACAAAGACTGGCGGCACGGGTTGACAAGACTGCCGGCACGGGTTGACAAGACTGCCGGCACGGGTTGACAAGAGACTGCCGGCAAGGGTTGACAAGAGACTGCCGGCACGGGTGGAAAGACTGCGGCACGGGTTGACAAGACTGGCGGCACGGGTTGACAAGACTGCCGGCACGGGTTGACAAGACTGCCGGCACGGGTTGACAAGAGACTGCCGGCACGGGTTGACAAGACTGCCGGCACGGGTTGACAAGAGACTGCCGGCACGGGTTGACAGACTGCCGGCACGGGTTGACAAGAGACTGCCGGCACGGGTTGACAAGAGACTGCCGGCACGGGTTGACAAGACTGCGGCACGGGTTGACAAGACTGCAGGCACGGGTTGACAAGACTGCGGCACGGTTGACAAGAGACTGCCGGCACGGGTTGACAAGACTGCAGGCACGGGTTGACAAGGACTGCAGGCACGGGTTGACAAGACTGCCGGCAGGGTTGACAAGACTGCCGGCACAGGTTGACAAGAGACTGCCGGCAGGGTTGACAAGAGACTGCCGGCACGGGTTGACAAGACTGCAGGCACGGGTTGACAAGACTGCTGGCACGGGTTGACAAGACTGCCGGCACGGGTTGACAAGACTGGCGGCACGGGTTGACAAGACTGCCGGCACGGGTTGACAAGACTGGCGGCACGGGTTGACAAGAGACTGCCGGCACGGGTTGACAAGATTCGTGTATCTTGAGGTTATCTTCAGATGATTTCGGGGCTTTAGTGTCCCCGCGGGCCGGTCCTCGACCAGGCCTCCACCCCCAGGAAGCAGCCCGTGACAGCTGACTAACACCCAGGTACCTATTTTACTGCTAGGTAACAGGGGCATAGGGTGAAGAAAACTTAGCCATTTTGTTTCTCGCCGGCGCCTGGGATCGAACCCAGGACCACAGGATCACAAGTCAGCGTGCTGTCCGCTCGGCCGACCGGCTCTCTTGTAGCGTAGGTTGACCAAAATGGAAGTATGATGAGAAAGCACCAACCATTATGACCATATAGCACTGGGAAGTGGTCAGCATAAGGCTTTGGGATGAGAAGGGGGAGGGGGAGGTATGGTGCCCAGCCACTTGGCCCGTCGGGGATTGAACGCCGACCTGCATGAAGAAAGTGGGATGACAGTAGTTGACAAGAGTTGTAGTTATTTTACTTGTTGTGGTACCTGTCTTACTTGTTGTGGTACCTGTCTTACTTGTTGTAGTGTATGTGTTAGCTGTTGTAGTGTATGTGTTACCTGTTGTAGTGTATGTGTTACTTGTTGTACTGTATGTGTTACCTGTTGTAGTGTAGTATGTTGTAGTGTATGTGTTACCTGTTGTAGTGTATGTGTTACTGTTGTAGTGTATGTGTACTTGTTGTAGTGTATGTGTTACTTGTTGTAGTGTATGTGTTACTGTTGTAGTGTATGTGTTACCTGTTGTAGTGGTAGTATGTTGTAGTGTATGTGTTACTTGTTGTAGTGTATGTGTTACCTGTTGTAGTGTATGTGTTACTTGTTGTAGTGTATGTGTTACTGTTGTAGTGTATGTGTTACTTGTTGTAGTGTATGTGTTACCTGTTGTAGTGTATGTGTTACTTGTTGTAGTGTATGTGTTAGCTGTTGTAGTGTATGGTTAGCTGTTGTAGTGTATGTGTTAGCTGTTGTAGTGTATGTTTACTGTTGTAGTGTATGTGTTACCTGTTGTAGTGGTAGTATGTTGTAGTGTATGTGTTACCTGTTGTAGTGGTAGTATGTTGTAGTGTATGTGTTACCTGTTGTAGTGTATGTGTTACCTGTTGTAGTGGTAGTNTGTTGTAGTGTATGTGTTACCT
Source organism: Procambarus virginalis (assembly GCA_020271785.1). Classification (NCBI taxonomy): domain Eukaryota; kingdom Metazoa; phylum Arthropoda; class Malacostraca; order Decapoda; family Cambaridae; genus Procambarus; species Procambarus virginalis. The sequence continues at coordinate 14,574 of WNGS01102969.1, forward strand.
GTTGTAGTGTATGTGTTACCTGTTGTAGTGGTAGTAGTTTGTTAGTGTATGTGTTACTTGTTGTAGTGTATGTGTTACTTGTTGTAGTGTATGTGTTACTTGTTGTAGTGTATGTGTTACCTGTTGTAGTGTATGTGTTACTTGTTGTAGTGGTAGTATGTTGTAGTGTATGTGTTACCTGTTGTAGTGTATGTGTTACCTGTTGTAGTGTATGTGTTACCTGTTGTAGTGGTAGTATGTTGTAGTGTATGTGTTACTTGTTGTAGTGTATGTGTTACCTGTTGTAGTGTATGTGTTACCTGTTGTAGTGTATGTGTTACTTGTTGTAGTGGTAGTATGTTTTAGTGTATGTGTTACCTGTTGTAGTGTATGTGTTACTTGTTGTAGTGGTAGTATGTTGTAGTGTATGTGTTACCTGTTTTAGTGTATGTGTTACCTGTTGTAGTGGTAGTATGTTGTAGTTTATGTGTTACCTGTTGTAGTGTATGTGTTACCTGTTGTAGTGTATGTGTTACCTGTTGTAGTGTATGTGTTGCCTGTTGTAGTGGTAGTATCTTGTAGTGTATGTGTTACCTGTTGTAGTGTATGTGTTACTTGTTGTAGTGTATGTGTTACCTGTTGTAGTGGTTGTATGTTGTAGTGTATATGTTACCTGTTGTAGTGTATGTGTTACCTGTTGTAGTGGTAGTATGTTGTAGTGTATGTGTTACCTGTTGTAGAGGTTGTATGTTGTAGTGTATGTGTGACCTGTTGTAGTGTATGTGTTACCTGTTGTAGTGGTAGTATGTTGTAGTGTATGTGTTACCTGTTGTATTGGTAGTATGTTGTAGTGTATGTGTTACCTGTTGTAGTGGTAGTATGTTGTAGTGTATGTGTTACCTGTTGTAGTGGTAGTATGTTGTAGTGTATGTGTTACCTGTTGTAGTGTATGTGTTACCTGTTGTAGTGTATGTGTTACCTGTTGTAGTGTATGTGTTACCTGTTGTAGTGTATGTGTTACCTGTTGTAGTGTATGTGTTACCTGTTGTAGTGTATGTGTTACCTGTTGTAGTGGTAGTATGTTGTAGTGTATGTGTTACCTGTTGTAGTGTATGTGTTACTTGTTGTAGTGTATGTGTTACCTGTTGTAGTGTATGTGTTACCTGTTGTAGTGTATGTGTTACCTGTTGTAGTGTATGTGTTACTTGTTGTAGTGTATGTGTTACCTGTTGTAGTGGTTGTATGTTGTAGTGTATGTGTTACCTGTTGTTGTGTATGTGTTACCTGTTGNCAAGACTGCCGGCACGGGTTGACAAGACTGCCGGCACGGTTGACAAGACTGCCGGCACGGTTGACAAGACTGCCGGCACGGGTTGACAAGACTGCCGGCACGGGTTGACAAGAGACTGCCGGCACGGGTTGACAAAGACTGCCGGCACGGGTTGACAAGAGACTGCCGGCACGGGTTGACAAGACTGCCGGCACGGGTTGACAAGACTGCCGGCACGGGTTGACAAAGACTGCCGGCACGGGTTGACAAGACTGCCGGCACGGGTTGACAAGACTGCCGGCACGGGTTGACAAGACTGCCGGCACGGGTTGACAAGACTGCCGGCACGGGTTGACAAGAGACTGCCGGCACGGGTTGACAAGAGACTGCCGGCACGGGTTGACAAGACTGCCGGCACGGGTTGACAAGAGACTGCCGGCACGGGTTGACAAGAGACTGCCGGCACGGGTTGACAAGACTGCCGGCACGGGTTGACAAGACTGCCGGCACGGGTTGACAAGAGACTGCCGGCACGGGTTGACAAGACTGCCGGCACGGGTTGACAAGAGACTGCCGGCACGGGTTGACAAGACTGCGGCACGGGTTGACAAGACTGCCGGCACGGGTTGACAAGACTGCCGGCACGGGTTGACAAGACTGCCGGCACGGGTTGACAAGAGACTGCCGGCACGGGTTGACAAGACTGCCGGCACGGGTTGACAAGACTGCCGGCACGGGTTGACAAGAGACTGCCGGCACGGGTTGACAAGACTGCCGGCACGGGTTGACAAGACTGCCGGCACGGGTTGACAAAGACTGCCGGCACGGGTTGACAGAGACTGCCGGCACGGGTTGACAAGACTGCCGGCACGGGTTGACAAGACTGCCGGCACGGGTTGACAAGACTGCCGGCACGGGTTGACAAGACTGCCGGCACGGGTTGACAAGAGACTGCCGGCACGGGTTGACAAGACTGCCGGCACGGGTTGACAAGACTGCCGGCACGGGTTGACAAGAGACTGCCGGCACGGGTTGACAAGACTGCCGGCACGGGTTGACAAGACTGCCGGCACGGGTTGACAAGACTGCCGGCACGGGTTGACAAGAGACTGCCGGCACGGGTTGACAAGACTGCCGGCACGGGTTGACAAGAGACTGCCGGCACGGGTTGACAAGAGACTGCCGGCACGGGTTGACAAGAGACTGCCGGCACGGGTTGACAAGAGACTGCCGGCACGGGTTGACAAGACTGCCGGCACGGGTTGACAAGACTGCCGGCACGGGTTGACAAGACTGCCGGCACGGGTTGACAAGAGACTGCGGCACGGGTTGACAAGACTGCCGGCACGGGTTGACAAGAGACTGCCGGCACGGGTTGACAAGAGACTGCCGGCACGGGTTGACAAGACTGCCGGCACGGGTTGACAAGACTGCCGGCACGGGTTGACAAGACTGCCGGCACGGGTTGACAAGAGACTGCCGGCACGGGTTGACAAGACTGCCGGCACGGGTTGACAAGACTGCCGGCACGGGTTGACAAGACTGCCGGCACGGGTTGACAAGAGACTGCCGGCACGGGTTGACAAGAGACTGCCGGCACGGGTTGACAAGAGACTGCCGGCACGGGTTGACAAGACTGCCGGCACGGGTTGACAAGACTGCCGGCACGGGTTGACAGAGACTGCCGGCACGGGTTGACAAGAGACTGCCGGCACGGGTTGACAAGAGACTGCCGGCACGGGTTGACAAGACTGCCGGCACGGGTTGACAAGAGACTGCCGGCACGGGTTGACAAGAGACTGCCGGCACGGGTTGACAAGAGACTGCCGGCACGGGTTGACAAGAGACTGCCGGCACGGGTTGACAAGAGACTGCCGGCACGGGTTGACAAGACTGCCGGCACGGGTTGACAAGAGACTGCGGCACGGGTTGACAAGACTGCCGGCACGGGTTGACAAGACTGCCGGCACGGGTTGACAAAGACTGCCGGCACGGGTTGACAAGAGACTGCCGGCACGGGTTGACAAGACTGCCGGCACGGGTTGACAAGACTGCCGGCACGGGTTGACAAGACTGCCGGCACGGGTTGACAAGAGACTGCCGGCACGGGTTGACAAGAGACTGCCGGCACGGGTTGACAAGACTGCCGGCACGGGTTGACAAGACTGCCGGCACGGGTTGACAAGACTGCCGGCACGGGTTGACAAGACTGCCGGCACGGGTTGACAAAGACTGCCGGCACGGGTTGACAAGAGACTGCCGGCACGGGTTGACAAGAGACTGCCGGCACGGGTTGACAAGAGACTGCCGGCACGGGTTGACAAGAGACTGCCGGCACGGGTTGACAAGACTGCCGGCACGGGTTGACAAGAGACTGCCGGCACGGGTTGACAAGAGACTGCCGGCACGGGTTGACAAGAGACTGCCGGCACGGGTTGACAAGAGACTGCCGGCACGGGTTGACAAGACTGCCGGCACGGGTTGACAAGAGACTGCCGGCACGGGTTGACAAGAGACTGCCGGCACGGGTTGACAAGAGACTGCCGGCACGGGTTGACAAGACTGCCGGCACGGGTTGACAAGACTGCCGGCACGGGTTGACAAAGACTGCCGGCACGGGTTGACAAGAGACTGCCGGCACGGGTTGACAAGACTGCCGGCACGGGTTGACAAGAGACTGCCGGCACGGGTTGACAAGAGACTGCCGGCACGGGTTGACAAGAGACTGCCGGCACGGGTTGACAAGACTGCCGGCACGGGTTGACAAGACTGCCGGCACGGGTTGACAAGACTGCCGGCACGGGTTGACAAGACTGCCGGCACGGGTTGACAAGAGACTGCCGGCACGGGTTGACAAGACTGCCGGCACGGGTTGACAAGAGACTGCCGGCACGGGTTGACAGAGACTGCCGGCACGGGTTGACAAGAGACTGCCGGCACGGGTTGACAAGACTGCCGGCACGGGTTGACAAGACTGCCGGCACGGGTTGACAAGACTGCCGGCACGGGTTGACAAGAGACTGCCGGCACGGGTTGACAAGACTGCCGGCACGGGTTGACAAGACTGCCGGCACGGGTTGACAAGACTGCCGGCACGGGTTGACAAGAGACTGCCGGCACGGGTTGACAAGACTGCCGGCACGGGTTGACAAGACTGCCGGCACGGGTTGACAAGACTGCCGGCACGGGTTGACAAGAGACTGCCGGCACGGGTTGACAAGACTGCCGGCACGGGTTGACAAGACTGCCGGCACGGGTTGACAAGACTGCCGGCACGGGTTGACAAGAGACTGCCGGCACGGGTTGACAAGAGACTGCCGGCACGGGTTGACAAGAGACTGCCGGCACGGGTTGACAAGACTGCCGGCACGGGTTGACAAGACTGCCGGCACGGGTTGACAAGAGACTGCCGGCACGGGTTGACAAGACTGCCGGCACGGGTTGACAAGAGACTGCCGGCACGGGTTGACAAGAGACTGCCGGCACGGGTTGACAAGACTGCCGGCACGGGTTGACAAGACTGCCGGCACGGGTTGACAAGACTGCCGGCACGGGTTGACAAGAGACTGCCGGCACGGGTTGACAAGACTGCCGGCACGGGTTGACAAGACTGCCGGCACGGGTTGACAAGACTGCCGGCACGGGTTGACAAGACTGCCGGCACGGGTTGACAGAGACTGCCGGCACGGGTTGACAAGACTGCCGGCACGGGTTGACAAGAGACTGCCGGCACGGGTTGACAAGAGACTGCCGGCACGGGTTGACAAGACTGCCGGCACGGGTTGACAAGACTGCCGGCACGGGTTGACAAGAGACTGCCGGCACGGGTTGACAAGACTGCCGGCACGGGTTGACAAGAGACTGCCGGCACGGGTTGACAAGACTGCCGGCACGGGTTGACAAGAGACTGCCGGCACGGGTTGACAAGAGACTGCCGGCACGGGTTGACAAGACTGCCGGCACGGGTTGACAAGACTGCCGGCACGGGTTGACAAGACTGCCGGCACGGGTTGACAAGACTGCCGGCACGGGTTGACAAGACTGCCGGCACGGGTTGACAAGACTGCCGGCACGGGTTGACAAGACTGCCGGCACGGGTTGACAAGAGACTGCCGGCACGGGTTGACAAGAGACTGCCGGCACGGGTTGACAAGAGACTGCCGGCACGGGTTGACAAGACTGCCGGCACGGGTTGACAAGAGACTGCCGGCACGGGTTGACAAGAGACTGCCGGCACGGGTTGACAAGACTGCCGGCACGGGTTGACAAGAGACTGCCGGCACGGGTTGACAAGACTGCCGGCACGGGTTGACAAGAGACTGCCGGCACGGGTTGACAAGACTGCCGGCACGGGTTGACAAGAGACTGCCGGCACGGGTTGACAAGACTGCCGGCACGGGTTGACAAGAGACTGCCGGCACGGGTTGACAAGACTGCCGGCACGGGTTGACAAGACTGCCGGCACGGGTTGACAAGACTGCCGGCACGGGTTGACAAGAGACTGCCGGCACGGGTTGACAAGACTGCCGGCACGGGTTGACAAGAGACTGCCGGCACGGGTTGACAAGACTGCCGGCACGGGTTGACAAGAGACTGCCGGCACGGGTTGACAAGACTGCCGGCACGGGTTGACAAGACTGCCGGCACGGGTTGACAAGAGACTGCCGGCACGGGTTGACAAGACTGCCGGCACGGGTTGACAAGACTGCCGGCACGGGTTGACAAGAGACTGCCGGCACGGGTTGACAAGAGACTGCCGGCACGGGTTGACAAGAGACTGCCGGCACGGGTTGACAAGACTGCCGGCACGGGTTGACAAGACTGCCGGCACGGGTTGACAAGACTGCCGGCACGGGTTGACAAGACTGCCGGCACGGGTTGACAAGAGACTGCCGGCACGGGTTGACAAGAGACTGCCGGCACGGGTTGACAAGAGACTGCCGGCACGGGTTGACAAGACTGCCGGCACGGGTTGACAAGACTGCCGGCACGGGTTGACAAAGACTGCCGGCACGGGTTGACAGAGACTGCCGGCACGGGTTGACAAGACTGCCGGCACGGGTTGACAAGACTGCCGGCACGGGTTGACAAGACTGCCGGCACGGGTTGACAAGAGACTGCCGGCACGGGTTGACAAGACTGCCGGCACGGGTTGACAAGACTGCCGGCACGGGTTGACAAGAGACTGCCGGCACGGGTTGACAAGACTGCCGGCACGGGTTGACAAGACTGCCGGCACGGGTTGACAGAGACTGCCGGCACGGGTTGACAAGACTGCCGGCACGGGTTGACAAGAGACTGCCGGCACGGGTTGACAAGACTGCCGGCACGGGTTGACAAGAGACTGCCGGCACGGGTTGACAAGACTGCCGGCACGGGTTGACAAGACTGCCGGCACGGGTTGACAAGACTGCCGGCACGGGTTGACAAGAGACTGCCGGCACGGGTTGACAAAGACTGCCGGCACGGGTTGACAAGAGACTGCCGGCACGGGTTGACAAGACTGCCGGCACGGGTTGACAAGACTGCCGGCACGGGTTGACAGAGACTGCCGGCACGGGTTGACAAGACTGCCGGCACGGGTTGACAAGACTGCCGGCACGGGTTGACAGAGACTGCCGGCACGGGTTGACAAGACTGCCGGCACGGGTTGACAAGACTGCCGGCACGGGTTGACAAGACTGCCGGCACGGGTTGACAAGACTGCCGGCACGGGTTGACAAGACTGCCGGCACGGGTTGACAAGAGACTGCCGGCACGGGTTGACAAGACTGCCGGCACGGGTTGACAAGACTGCCGGCACGGGTTGACAGAGACTGCCGGCACGGGTTGACAAGACTGCCGGCACGGGTTGACAAGAGACTGCCGGCACGGGTTGACAAGACTGCCGGCACGGGTTGACAAGACTGCCGGCACGGGTTGACAAGAGACTGCCGGCACGGGTTGACAAGAGACTGCCGGCACGGGTTGACAAGACTGCCGGCACGGGTTGACAGAGACTGCCGGCACGGGTTGACAAGACTGCCGGCACGGGTTGACAAGACTGCCGGCACGGGTTGACAAGAGACTGCCGGCACGGGTTGACAAGAGACTGCCGGCACGGGTTGACAAGAGACTGCCGGCACGGGTTGACAAGAGACTGCCGGCACGGGTTGACAAGAGACTGCCGGCACGGGTTGACAAGAGACTGCCGGCACGGGTTGACAAGAGACTGCCGGCACGGGTTGACAAAGACTGCCGGCACGGGTTGACAAGAGACTGCCGGCACGGGTTGACAAGAGACTGCCGGCACGGGTTGACAAGAGACTGCCGGCACGGGTTGACAAGACTGCCGGCACGGGTTGACAAGACTGCGGCACGGGTTGACAAGAGACTGCCGGCACGGGTTGACAAGACTGCCGGCACGGGTTGACAAGAGACTGCCGGCACGGGTTGACAAGACTGCCGGCACGGGTTGACAAGACTGGCGGCACGGGTTGACAAGAGACTGCCGGCACGGGTTGACAAGAGACTGCCGGCACGGGTTGACAAGAGACTGCCGGCACGGGTTGACAAGAGACTGCCGGCACGGGTTGACAAGAGACTGCCGGCACGGGTTGACAAGACTGCCGGCACGGGTTGACAAGAGACTGCCGGCACGGGTTGACAAGAGACTGCCGGCACGGGTTGACAAGAGACTGCCGGCACGGGTTGACAAGAGACTGCCGGCACGGGTTGACAAGACTGCCGGCACGGGTTGACAAGAGACTGCCGGCACGGGTTGACAAGAGACTGCCGGCACGGGTTGACAAGACTGCCGGCACGGGTTGACAAGAGACTGCCGGCACGGGTTGACAAGACTGCCGGCACGGGTTGACAAGAGACTGCGGCACGGGTTGAAGAGACTGCCGGCACGGGTTGACAAGACTGCGGCACGGGTTGACAAGAGACTGCCGGCACGGGTTGACAAGAGACTGCCGGCAGGGTTGACAAGACTGCCGGCACGGGTTGACAAGAGACTGCCGGCACGGGTTGACAAGAGACTGCCGGCACGGGTTGACAAGACTGCCGGCACGGGTTGACAAGACTGCCGGCACGGGTTGACAAGACTGCCGGCACGGGTTGACAAGAGACTGCCGGCACGGGTTGACAAGACTGCCGGCACGGGTTGACAAGACTGCCGGCACGGGTTGACAAGACTGCCGGCACGGGTTGACAAGACTGCCGGCACGGGTTGACACAAGACTGCCGGCACGGGTTGACAAGACTGCCGGCACGGGTTGACAAGACTGCCGGCACGGGTTGACAAGACTGCCGGCACGGGTTGACAAGAGACTGCGGCACGGGTTGACAAGAGACTGCCGGCACGGGTTGACAAGAGACTGCCGGCACGGGTTGACAAGAGACTGCCGGCACGGGTTGACAAGACTGCCGGCACGGGTTGACAAGACTGCCGGCACGGGTTGACAAGAGACTGCCGGCACGGGTTGACAAGAGACTGCGGCACGGGTGACAAGAGACTGCCGGCACGGGTTGACAAGAGACTGCCGGCACGGGTTGACAAGAGACTGCCGGCACGGGTTGACAAGAGACTGCCGGCACGGGTTGACAAGAGACTGCCGGCACGGGTTGACAAGAGACTGCCGGCACGGGTTGACAAGACTGCCGGCACGGGTTGACAAGACTGCCGGCACGGGTTGACAAGAGACTGCCGGCACGGGTTGACAAGAGACTGCCGGCACGGGTTGACAGAGACTGCCGGCACGGGTTGACAAGACTGGCGGCACGGGTTGACAAGACTGCCGGCACGGGTTGACAAGAGACTGCCGGCACGGGTTGACAAGACTGCCGGCACGGGTTGACAAGAGACTGCCGGCACGGGTTGACAAGACTGCCGGCACGGGTTGACAAGAGACTGCGGCACGGGTTGACAAGAGACTGCCGGCACGGGTTGACAAGAGACTGCCGGCACGGGTTGACAAGAGACTGCGGCACGGGTTGACAAGAGACTGCCGGCACGGGTTGACAAGAGACTGCCGGCACGGGTTGACAAGACTGCCGGCACGGGTTGACAAGAGACTGGCGGCACGGGTTGACAAGAGACTGCGGCACGGGTTGACAAGAGACTGCCGGCACGGGTTGACAAAGACTGCCGGCACGGGTTGACAAGAGACTGCCGGCACGGGTTGACAAGACTGCCGGCACGGGTTGACAAGACTGCCGGCACGGGTTGACAAAGACTGCCGGCACGGGTTGACAAGACTGCCGGCACGGGTTGACAAGAGACTGCCGGCACGGGTTGACAAGAGACTGCCGGCACGGGTTGACAAGACTGCCGGCACGGGTTGACAAGAGACTGCCGGCACGGGTTGACAAGAGACTGCCGGCACGGGTTGACAAGACTGCCGGCACGGGTTGACAAGAGACTGCGGCACGGGTTGACAAGAGACTGCCGGCACGGGTTGACAAGACTGCCGGCACGGGTTGACAAGACTGCCGGCACGGGTTGACAAGACTGCCGGCACGGGTTGACAAGAGACTGCGGCACGGGTTGACAAGAGACTGCCGGCACGGGTTGACAAGACTGCCGGCACGGGTTGACAAGACTGCCGGCACGGGTTGACAAGACTGCCGGCACGGGTTGACAAGACTGCCGCACGGGTTGACAAGACTGCCGGCACGGGTTGACAAGACTGCCGGCACGGGTTGACAAGACTGCCGGCACGGGTTGACAAGACTGCCGGCACGGGTTGACAAGACTGCCGGCACGGGTTGACAAGACTGCGGCACGGGTTGACAAGACTGCCGGCACGGGTTGACAAGACTGCCGGCACGGGTTGACAAGACTGCCGGCACGGGTTGACAAGACTGCCGGCACGGGTTGACAAGACTGCCGGCACGGGTTGACAAGAGACTGCCGGCACGGGTTGACAAGAGACTGCCGGCACGGGTTGACAAGACTGCCGGCACGGGTTGACAAGACTGCCGGCACGGGTTGACAAGAGACTGCCGGCACGGGTTGACAAGAGACTGCCGGCACGGGTTGACAAGACTGCCGGCACGGGTTGACAAGAGACTGCCGGCACGGGTTGACAAGAGACTGCCGGCACGGGTTGACAAGAGACTGCCGGCACGGGTTGACAAGACTGCCGGCACGGGTTGACAAGAGACTGCCGGCACGGGTTGACAAGACTGCCGGCACGGGTTGACAAGAGACTGCCGGCACGGGTTGACAAGACTGCCGGCACGGGTGACAAGACTGCCGGCACGGGTTGACAAGAGACTGCCGGCACGGGTTGACAAGACTGCCGGCACGGGTTGACAAGACTGCCGGCACGGGTTGACAAGAGACTGCCGGCACGGGTTGACAAGACTGCCGGCACGGGTTGACAAGAGACTGCCGGCACGGGTTGACAAGAGACTGCCGGCACGGGTTGACAAGACTGCCGGCACGGGTTGACAAGACTGCCGGCACGGGTTGACAAGACTGCCGGCACGGGTTGACAAGACTGCCGGCACGGGTTGACAAGACTGCCGGCACGGGTTGACAAGACTGCCGGCACGGGTTGACAAGACTGCCGGCACGGGTTGACAAGACTGCCGGCACGGGTTGACAAGAGACTGCCGGCACGGGTTGACAAGAGACTGCCGGCACGGGTTGACAAGACTGCCGGCACGGGTTGACAAGAGACTGCCGGCACGGGTTGACAAGAGACTGCCGGCACGGGTTGACAAGACTGCCGGCACGGGTTGACAAGAGACTGCCGGCACGGGTTGACAAGACTGCGGCACGGGTTGACAAGAGACTGCCGGCACGGGTTGACAAGACTGCCGGCACGGGTTGACAAGACTGCCGGCACGGGTTGACAAGAGACTGCCGGCACGGGTTGACAAGACTGCCGGCACGGGTTGACAAGACTGCCGGCACGGGTTGACAAGAGACTGCCGGCACGGGTTGACAAGACTGCCGGCACGGGTTGACAAGAGACTGCCGGCACGGGTTGACAAGAGACTGCCGGCACGGGTTGACAAGACTGCCGGCACGGGTTGACAAGACTGCCGGCACGGGTTGACAAGAGACTGCCGGCACGGGTTGACAAGACTGCCGGCACGGGTTGACAAGACTGCCGGCACGGGTTGACAGAGACTGCGGCACGGGTTGACAAGAGACTGCCGGCACGGGTTGACAAGAGACTGCCGGCACGGGTTGAAAGACTGCCGGCACGGGTTGACAAGAGACTGCCGGCACGGGTTGACAGAGACTGCCGGCACGGGTTGACAAGACTGCCGGCACGGGTTGACAAGACTGCCGGCACGGGTTGACAAGGACTGCCGGCACGGGTTGACAAGAGACTGCCGGCACGGGTTGACAAGACTGCCGGCACGGGTTGACAAGACTGCCGGCACGGGTTGACAAGAGACTGCCGGCACGGGTTGACAAGACTGCCGGCACGGGTTGACAAGACTGCGGCACGGGTTGACAAGAGACTGCCGGCACGGGTTGACAAGAGACTGCCGGCACGGGTTGACAAGACTGCCGGCACGGGTTGACAGAGACTGCCGGCACGGGTTGACAAGACTGCCGGCACGGTTGACAAGACTGCCGGCACGGGTTGACAAGACTGCCGGCACGGGTTGACAAGAGACTGCCGGCACGGGTTGACAAGACTGCCGGCACGGGTTGACAAGACTGCCGGCACGGGTGACAAGAGACTGCCGGCACGGGTTGACAAGACTGCCGGCACGGGTTGACAAGAGACTGCCGGCAGGTTGACAAGACTGCCGGCACGGTTGACAAGACTGCCGGCACGGGTTGACAAGAGACTGCCGGCACGGGTTGACAAGACTGCCGGCACGGGTTGACAAGACTGCCGGCACGGGTTGACAAGAGACTGCCGGCACGGGTTGACAAGACTGCCGGCACGGGTTGACAAGACTGCGGCACGGGTTGACAAGAGACTGCCGGCACGGGTTGACAAGAGACTGCCGGCACGGGTTGACAAGACTGCCGGCACGGGTTGACAAGACTGCCGGCACGGGTTGACAAGAGACTGCCGGCACGGGTTGACAGAGACTGGCGGCACGGGTTGACAAGACTGCCGGCACGGGTTGACAAGACTGCCGGCACGGGTTGACAAGAGACTGCCGGCACGGGTTGACAAGAGACTGCCGGCACGGGTTGACAAGAGACTGCCGGCACGGGTTGACAAAGACTGCCGGCACGGGTTGACAAGACTGGCGGCACGGGTTGACAGAGACTGCCGCACGGGTTGACAAGACTGCCGGCACGGGTTGACAAGAGACTGCCGGCACGGGTTGACAAGAGACTGCCGGCACGGGTTGACAAGAGACTGCCGGCACGG
>WNGS01102969.1:68566-78595 GCA_020271785.1 Procambarus virginalis
CGGCACGGGTTGACAAGACTGCCGGCACGGGTTGACAAGAGACTGCGGCACGGGTTGACAAGAGACTGCCGGCACGGGTTGACAAGAGACTGCCGGCACGGGTTGACAAGAGACTGCCGGCACGGGTTGACAAGACTGCCGGCACGGGTTGACAAAGACTGCCGGCACGGGTTGACAAGACTGCGGCACGGGTTGACAAGACTGCCGGCACGGTTGACAAGACTGCCGGCACGGTTGACAAGAGACTGCCGGCACGGGTTGACAAGACTGCCGGCACGGGTTGACAAGACTGCCGGCACGGGTTGACAAGACTGCCGGCACGGGTTGACAAGAGACTGCCGGCACGGGTTGACAAGACTGCCGGCACGGTTGACAAGAGACTGCCGGCACGGGTTGACAAGACTGCCGGCACGGGTTGACAAGAGACTGCCGGCACGGGTTGACAAGACTGCCGGCACGGGTTGACAAGAGACTGCCGGCACGGGTTGACAAGAGACTGCCGGCAGGGTTGACAAGAGACTGCCGGCACGGGTTGACAAGAGACTGCCGGCACGGGTTGACAAGAGACTGCCGGCACGGGTTGACAAGACTGCCGGCACGGGTTGACAAGACTGCCGGCACGGGTTGACAAGACTGCCGGCACGGGTTGACAAGAGACTGCCGGCACGGTTGACAAGACTGCCGGCACGGGTTGACAGAGACTGCCGGCACGGGTTGACAAGACTGCCGGCACGGGTTGACAAGACTGCCGGCACGGGTTGACAAGACTGCCGGCACGGGTTGACAAGAGACTGCCGGCACGGGTTGACAAGAGACTGCCGGCACGGGTTGACAAGAGACTGCCGGCACGGGTTGACAAGACTGCCGGCACGGGTTGACAAGACTGCCGGCACGGGTTGACAAGAGACTGCCGGCACGGGTTGACAAGAGACTGCCGGCACGGGTTGACAAGAGACTGCCGGCACGGGTTGACAAGACTGCCGGCACGGGTTGACAAGAGACTGCCGGCACGGGTTGACAAGAGACTGCCGGCACGGGTTGACAAGAGACTGCCGGCACGGGTTGACAAGAGACTGCCGGCACGGGTTGACAAGACTGCCGGCACGGGTTGACAAGACTGCCGGCACGGGTTGACAGAGACTGCCGGCACGGGTTGACAAGACTGCCGGCACGGGTTGACAAGACTGCCGGCAGGGTTGACAAGACTGCCGGCACGGGTTGACAAGAGACTGCCGGCACGGGTTGACAAGACTGCCGGCACGGGTTGACAAGACTGCCGGCACGGGTTGACAAGACTGCCGGCACGGGTTGACAAGACTGCCGGCACGGGTTGACAAGAGACTGCCGGCACGGGTTGACAAGACTGCCGGCACGGGTTGACAAGACTGCCGGCACGGGTTGACAAGAGACTGCCGGCACGGGTTGACAAGACTGCCGGCACGGGTTGACAAGAGACTGCCGGCACGGGTTGACAAGACTGCCGGCACGGGTTGACAAGACTGCCGGCACGGGTTGACAAGACTGCCGGCACGGGTTGACAAGACTGCCGGCACGGGTTGACAAGACTGCCGGCACGGGTTGACAAGAGACTGCCGGCACGGGTTGACAAGACTGCCGGCACGGGTTGACAAGAGACTGCCGGCACGGGTTGACAAGACTGCCGGCACGGGTTGACAAGACTGGCGGCACGGGTTGACAAGACTGCCGGCACGGGTTGACAAGAGACTGCCGGCACGGGTTGACAAGAGACTGCCGGCACGGGTTGACAAGACTGCCGGCACGGGTTGACAAGACTGCCGGCACGGGTTGACAAGAGACTGCCGGCACGGGTTGACAAGAGACTGCCGGCACGGGTTGACAAGAGACTGCCGGCACGGGTTGACAAGACTGCCGGCACGGGTTGACAAGAGACTGCCGGCACGGGTTGACAAGAGACTGCCGGCACGGGTTGACAAGACTGCCGGCACGGGTTGACAAGACTGCCGGCACGGGTTGACAAGACTGCCGGCACGGGTTGACAAGAGACTGCCGGCACGGGTTGACAAGACTGCCGGCACGGGTTGACAAGACTGCCGGCACGGGTTGACAAGAGACTGCCGGCACGGGTTGACAAGACTGCCGGCACGGGTTGACAAGACTGCCGGCACGGGTTGACAAGAGACTGCCGGCACGGGTTGACAAGAGACTGCCGGCACGGGTTGACAAGAGACTGCCGGCACGGGTTGACAAGACTGCCGGCACGGGTTGACAAGAGACTGCCGGCACGGGTTGACAAGACTGCCGGCACGGGTTGACAAGAGACTGCCGGCACGGGTTGACAAGAGACTGCCGGCACGGGTTGACAAGAGACTGCCGGCACGGGTTGACAAGAGACTGCCGGCACGGGTTGACAAGAGACTGCCGGCACGGGTTGACAAGACTGCCGGCACGGGTTGACAAGAGACTGCCGGCACGGGTTGACAAGACTGCCGGCACGGGTTGACAAGAGACTGCCGGCACGGGTTGACAAGACTGCCGGCACGGGTTGACAAGAGACTGCCGGCACGGGTTGACAAGAGACTGCCGGCACGGGTTGACAAGAGACTGCCGGCACGGGTTGACAAGACTGCCGGCACGGGTTGACAAGAGACTGCCGGCACGGGTTGACAAGAGACTGCCGGCACGGGTTGACAAGACTGCCGGCACGGGTTGACAAGACTGCCGGCACGGGTTGACAAGAGACTGCCGGCACGGGTTGACAAGAGACTGCCGGCACGGGTTGACAAGACTGGCGGCACGGGTTGACAAGACTGCCGGCACGGGTTGACAAGAGACTGCCGGCACGGGTTGACAAGACTGCCGGCACGGGTTGACAAGACTGCCGGCACGGGTTGACAAGAGACTGCCGGCACGGGTTGACAAGACTGCCGGCACGGGTTGACAAGACTGGCGGCACGGGTTGACAAGACTGCGGCACGGGTTGACAAGACTGCCGGCACGGGTTGACAAGAGACTGCCGGCACGGGTTGACAAGACTGCCGGCACGGGTTGACAAGACTGCCGGCACGGGTTGACAAGAGACTGCCGGCACGGGTTGACAAGACTGCCGGCACGGGTTGACAAGACTGCCGGCACGGGTTGACAAGACTGCCGGCACGGGTTGACAAGACTGCCGGCACGGGTTGACAAGAGACTGCCGGCACGGGTTGACAAGACTGCCGGCACGGGTTGACAAGACTGCCGGCACGGGTTGACAAGAGACTGCCGGCACGGGTTGACAAGACTGCCGGCACGGGTTGACAAGAGACTGCCGGCACGGGTTGACAAGAGACTGCCGGCACGGGTTGACAAGACTGCCGGCACGGGTTGACAAGACTGCCGGCACGGGTTGACAAGAGACTGCCGGCACGGGTTGACAAGACTGCCGGCACGGGTTGACAAGACTGCCGGCACGGGTTGACAAGACTGCCGGCACGGGTTGACAAGACTGCCGGCACGGGTTGACAAGACTGCCGGCACGGGTTGACAAGACTGCCGGCACGGGTTGACAAGACTGCGGCACGGGTTGACAAGACTGCCGGCACGGGTTGACAAGACTGCCGGCACGGGTTGACAAGAGACTGCCGGCACGGGTTGACAAGACTGCCGGCACGGGTTGACAAGACTGCCGGCACGGGTTGACAAGAGACTGCCGGCACGGGTTGACAAGACTGCCGGCACGGGTTGACAAGACTGCCGGCACGGGTTGACAAGACTGCCGGCACGGGTTGACAAGACTGCCGGCACGGGTTGACAAGAGACTGCCGGCACGGGTTGACAAGACTGCCGGCACGGGTTGACAAGACTGCCGGCACGGGTTGACAAGAGACTGCCGGCACGGGTTGACAAGACTGCCGGCACGGGTTGACAAGAGACTGCCGGCACGGGTTGACAAGACTGCCGGCACGGGTTGACAAGACTGCCGGCACGGGTTGACAAGACTGCCGGCACGGGTTGACAAGACTGCCGGCACGGGTTGACAAGAGACTGCCGGCACGGGTTGACAAGAGACTGCCGGCACGGGTTGACAAGACTGCCGGCACGGGTTGACAAGACTGCCGGCACGGGTTGACAAGACTGCCGGCACGGGTTGACAAGACTGCCGGCACGGGTTGACAAGAGACTGCCGGCACGGGTTGACAAGACTGCCGGCACGGGTTGACAAGAGACTGCCGGCACGGGTTGACAAGAGACTGCCGGCACGGGTTGACAAGACTGCCGGCACGGGTTGACAAGACTGCCGGCACGGGTTGACAAGACTGCCGGCACGGGTTGACAAGACTGCCGGCACGGGTTGACAAGAGACTGGCGGCACGGGTTGACAAGACTGCCGGCACGGGTTGACAAGACTGGCGGCACGGGTTGACAAGAGACTGCCGGCACGGGTTGACAAGAGACTGCCGGCACGGGTTGACAAGAGACTGCCGGCACGGGTTGACAAGAGACTGCCGGCACGGGTTGACAAGACTGCCGGCACGGGTTGACAAGACTGCCGGCACGGGTTGACAAGAGACTGCCGGCACGGGTTGACAGAGACTGCCGGCACGGGTTGACAAGAGACTGCCGGCACGGGTTGACAAGAGACTGCCGGCACGGGTTGACAAGAGACTGCCGGCACGGGTTGACAAGAGACTGCCGGCACGGGTTGACAAGAGACTGCCGGCACGGGTTGACAAGAGACTGCCGGCACGGGTTGACAAGAGACTGCCGGCACGGGTTGACAAGAGACTGCCGGCACGGGTTGACAAGAGACTGCCGGCACGGGTTGACAAGAGACTGCCGGCACGGGTTGACAAGAGACTGCCGGCACGGGTTGACAAGAGACTGCCGGCACGGGTTGACAAGAGACTGCCGGCACGGTTGACAAGAGACTGCCGGCACGGGTTGACAAGAGACTGCCGGCACGGGTTGACAAGAGACTGCCGGCACGGGTTGACAAGAGACTGCCGGCACGGGTTGACAAGAGACTGCCGGCACGGGTTGACAAGAGACTGCCGGCACGGGTTGACAAGAGACTGCCGGCACGGGTTGACAAGAGACTGCCGGCACGGGTTGACAAGAGACTGCCGGCACGGGTTGACAAGAGACTGCCGGCACGGGTTGACAAGAGACTGCCGGCACGGGTTGACAAGACTGCCGGCACGGGTTGACAAGACTGCCGGCACGGGTTGACAAGACTGCCGGCACGGGTTGACAAGAGACTGCCGGCACGGGTTGACAAGACTGCCGGCACGGGTTGACAAGACTGCCGGCACGGGTTGACAAGAGACTGCCGGCACGGGTTGACAAGACTGCCGGCACGGGTTGACAAGACTGCCGGCACGGGTTGACAAGAGACTGCCGGCACGGGTTGACAAGACTGCCGGCACGGGTTGACAAGACTGCCGGCACGGGTTGACAAGAGACTGCCGGCACGGGTTGACAAGAGACTGCCGGCACGGGTTGACAAGAGACTGCCGGCACGGGTTGACAAGAGACTGCCGGCACGGGTTGACAAGAGACTGCCGGCACGGGTTGACAAGACTGCCGGCACGGGTTGACAAGAGACTGCCGGCACGGGTTGACAAGACTGCCGGCACGGGTTGACAAGACTGCCGGCACGGGTTGACAAGACTGCCGGCACGGGTTGACAAGACTGGCGGCACGGGTTGACAAGAGACTGCCGGCACGGGTTGACAAGAGACTGCCGGCACGGGTTGACAAGACTGCCGGCACGGGTTGACAAGAGACTGCCGGCACGGGTTGACAAGAGACTGCCGGCACGGGTTGACAAGACTGCCGGCACGGGTTGACAAGACTGCCGGCACGGGTTGACAAGAGACTGCCGGCACGGGTTGACAAGACTGCCGGCACGGGTTGACAAGACTGCCGGCACGGGTTGACAAGACTGCCGGCACGGGTTGACAAGACTGCCGGCACGGGTTGACAAGACTGCCGGCACGGGTTGACAAGACTGCCGGCACGGGTTGACAAGACTGCCGGCACGGGTTGACAAGAGACTGCCGGCACGGGTTGACAAGAGACTGCCGGCACGGGTTGACAAGACTGCCGGCACGGGTTGACAAGACTGCCGGCACGGGTTGACAAGACTGCCGGCACGGGTTGACAAGAGACTGCCGGCACGGGTTGACAAGACTGCCGGCACGGGTTGACAAGAGACTGCCGGCACGGGTTGACAAGACTGCCGGCACGGGTTGACAAGACTGCCGGCACGGGTTGACAAGACTGCCGGCACGGGTTGACAAGACTGCCGGCACGGGTTGACAAGACTGCCGGCACGGGTTGACAAGACTGCCGGCACGGGTTGACAAGACTGCCGGCACGGGTTGACAAGACTGCCGGCACGGGTTGACAAGACTGGCGGCACGGGTTGACAAGAGACTGCCGGCACGGGTTGACAAGAGACTGCCGGCACGGGTTGACAAGACTGCCGGCACGGGTTGACAAGAGACTGCCGGCACGGGTTGACAAGACTGCCGGCACGGGTTGACAAGACTGCCGGCACGGGTTGACAAGAGACTGCCGGCACGGGTTGACAAGAGACTGCCGGCACGGGTTGACAAGACTGCCGGCACGGGTTGACAAGAGACTGCCGGCACGGGTTGACAAGAGACTGCCGGCACGGGTTGACAAGAGACTGCCGGCACGGGTTGACAAGAGACTGCCGGCACGGGTTGACAAGACTGCCGGCACGGGTTGACAAGACTGCCGGCACGGGTTGACAAGACTGCCGGCACGGGTTGACAAGAGACTGCCGGCACGGGTTGACAAGACTGCCGGCACGGGTTGACAAGAGACTGCCGGCACGGGTTGACAAGAGACTGCCGGCACGGGTTGACAAGACTGCCGGCACGGGTTGACAAGACTGCCGGCACGGGTTGACAAGACTGCCGGCACGGGTTGACAAGAGACTGCCGGCACGGGTTGACAAGAGACTGCCGGCACGGGTTGACAAGACTGCCGGCACGGGTTGACAAGACTGCCGGCACGGGTTGACAAGACTGCCGGCACGGGTTGACAAGAGACTGCCGGCACGGGTTGACAAGAGACTGCCGGCACGGGTTGACAAGAGACTGCCGGCACGGGTTGACAAGAGACTGCCGGCACGGGTTGACAAGACTGCCGGCACGGGTTGACAAGAGACTGCGGCACGGGTTGACAAGAGACTGCCGGCACGGGTTGACAAGAGACTGCCGGCACGGGTTGACAAGACTGCCGGCACGGGTTGACAAGAGACTGCCGGCACGGGTTGACAAGAGACTGCCGGCACGGGTTGACAAGAGACTGCCGGCACGGGTTGACAAGACTGCCGGCACGGGTTGACAAGAGACTGCCGGCACGGGTTGACAAGACTGCCGGCACGGGTTGACAAGACTGCCGGCACGGGTTGACAAGACTGCCGGCACGGGTTGACAAGAGACTGCCGGCACGGGTTGACAAGAGACTGCCGGCACGGGTTGACAAGACTGCCGGCACGGGTTGACAAGACTGCCGGCACGGGTTGACAAGACTGCCGGCACGGGTTGACAAGACTGCCGGCACGGGTTGACAAGAGACTGCCGGCACGGGTTGACAAGAGACTGCCGGCACGGGTTGACAAGAGACTGCCGGCACGGGTTGACAAGAGACTGCCGGCACGGGTTGACAAGAGACTGCCGGCACGGGTTGACAAGACTGCCGGCACGGGTTGACAAGAGACTGCCGGCACGGGTTGACAAGAGACTGCCGGCACGGGTTGACAAGAGACTGCCGGCACGGGTTGACAAGACTGCCGGCACGGGTTGACAAGAGACTGCCGGCACGGGTTGACAAGAGACTGCCGGCACGGGTTGACAAGAGACTGCCGGCACGGGTTGACAAGACTGCCGGCACGGGTTGACAAGAGACTGCCGGCACGGGTTGACAAGACTGCCGGCACGGGTTGACAAGAGACTGCCGGCACGGGTTGACAAGAGACTGGCGGCACGGGTTGACAAGAGACTGCCGGCACGGGTTGACAAGACTGCGGCACGGGTTGACAAGAGACTGCCGGCACGGGTTGACAAGACTGCCGGCACGGGTTGACAAGAGACTGCCGGCACGGGTTGACAAGAGACTGCCGGCACGGGTTGACAAGACTGCCGGCACGGGTTGACAAGACTGGCGGCACGGGTTGACAAGACTGCCGGCACGGGTTGACAAGAGACTGCCGGCACGGGTTGACAAGAGACTGCCGGCACGGGTTGACAAGAGACTGCCGGCACGGGTTGACAAGAGACTGCCGGCACGGGTTGACAAGAGACTGCCGGCACGGGTTGACAAGACTGCCGGCACGGGTTGACAAGAGACTGCCGGCACGGGTTGACAAGAGACTGCCGGCACGGGTTGACAAGAGACTGCCGGCACGGGTTGACAAGAGACTGCCGGCACGGGTTGACAAGACTGCCGGCACGGGTTGACAAGAGACTGCCGGCACGGGTTGACAAGACTGCCGGCACGGGTTGACAAGACTGCCGGCACGGGTTGACAAGAGACTGCCGGCACGGGTTGACAAGAGACTGCCGGCACGGGTTGACAAGAGACTGCCGCACGGGTTGACAAGACTGCCGGCACGGGTTGACAAGAGACTGCCGGCACGGGTTGACAAGACTGCCGGCACGGGTTGACAAGACTGCCGGCACGGGTTGACAAGAGACTGCCGGCACGGGTTGACAAGACTGCCGGCACGGGTTGACAAGACTGCCGGCACGGGTTGACAAGACTGCCGGCACGGGTTGACAAGACTGCCGGCACGGGTTGACAAGAGACTGCCGGCACGGGTTGACAAGACTGCCGGCACGGGTTGACAAGACTGCCGGCACGGGTTGACAAGACTGCCGGCACGGGTTGACAAGACTGCCGGCACGGGTTGACAAGAGACTGCCGGCACGGGTTGACAAGACTGCCGGCACGGTTTGACAAGACTGCCGGCACGGGTTGACAAGAGACTGCCGGCACGGGTTGACAAGACTGCCGGCACGGGTTGACAAGACTGCCGGCACGGGTTGACAAGACTGCCGGCACGGGTTGACAAGAGACTGCCGGCACGGGTTGACAAGACTGCGGCACGGTTGACAAGAGACTGCCGGCACGGGTTGACAAGACTGCCGGCACGGGTTGACAAGACTGCCGGCACGGGTTGACAAGACTGCCGGCACGGGTTGACAAGAGACTGCCGGCACGGGTTGACAAGACTGCCGGCACGGGTTGACAAGAGACTGCCGGCACGGGTTGACAAGACTGCCGGCACGGGTTGACAAGAGACTGCCGGCACGGGTTGACAAGACTGCCGGCACGGGTTGACAAGAGACTGCCGGCACGGGTTGACAAGACTGCCGGCACGGGTTGACAAGACTGCCGGCACGGGTTGACAAGACTGCCGGCACGGGTTGACAAGACTGCCGGCACGGGTTGACAAGACTGCCGGCACGGGTTGACAAAGACTGCCGGCACGGGTTGACAAGACTGCCGGCACGGGTTGACAAAGACTGCCGGCACGGGTTGACAAGAGACTGCCGGCACGGGTTGACAAGAGACTGCCGGCACGGGTTGACAAGAGACTGCCGGCACGGGTTGACAAGACTGCCGGCACGGGTGACAAGACTGCCGGCACGGGTTGACAAGAGACTGCCGGCACGGGTTGACAAGACTGCCGGCACGGGTTGACAAGAGACTGCCGGCACGGGTTGACAAGAGACTGCCGGCACGGGTTGACAAGACTGCCGGCACGGGTTGACAAGACTGCCGGCACGGGTTGACAAGACTGCCGGCACGGGTTGACAAGAGACTGCCGGCACGGGTTGACAACTGCCGGCACGGGTTGACAAGACTGCGGCACGGGTTGACAAGACTGCGGCACGGGTTGACAAGACTGCCGGCACGGGTTGACAAGAGACTGCCGGCACGGGTTGACAAGAGACTGCCGGCACGGGTTGACAAGAGACTGCCGGCACGGGTTGACAAGAGACTGCCGGCACGGGTTGACAAGACTGC
>WNGS01102970.1:0-11443 GCA_020271785.1 Procambarus virginalis
TGTGACTCTTCGCCTGCAACATTCATGCTATTCTAAATATGTTACGAATTTCATTTCAATGTTTCCAATTGCATTGATAAATTTAATTTCATAGATTTCGATTTATTTTCATTTTTATTGAATTATTTGGTGTGATATTGGTGTTGGAATTGAGCTGAGTTGTTACCATACCGTTCATTTCGTAGTATAAGTATAGATGCTACACCTGTGACAGGTAAAAAACTTTTTTTTTTTTAAAAAAAAAACAGCGCTACCTTACGTGCAAACAGAGAGTTGCATGTAAGAGCAACTTACACCTTATACTAAATGTTTCGATTCCATCTTAATGTTTTCGATTTCATTGTTAAATTGAATTTTCATAGATTTCTAAATATTTTCATTTTGATTTAATTATTTTTGTGTGACATTGCGTTGGAATTGAGCTGTGTCTGTTTACCATACTGTTCATTTCATGAGTATAGTTTATTTTTTAATTATTTCATTTTTTTATTTCGTTTTTAATTGTTTTTCTTATATTTCACTTGATGAGGATCATCAGATTCATTTGATGTTCCAAATTTTTTATGCAAACATCAAGATCATTTGGGAAGGCACGGACGAGGGAAGTGGGGAATGGTGGGTAGACGAGGGGACGGGGAGTTGGTGGTGGTAGGGAGACGAAGGGACAGGCAAGTGAGAGATGCGGAGAGGGCAAGGGGACGGTGGAGTGGGGAATAGTTAGGAGGACGAGGGGACGGTGGAGTGGTGGATGGTTGAGAAGTGGAGTGGTTGGGAAGACGAAGGGACCGGGGGGGGGAATGGTGGGGAGGACTGGGGGACAGAAGGAGGGTTGTTGTTGTTGCTTAGCAACGCACATGCGTTGCTAAGCTCATGCGTAAAACAGTTTTGCTGTTTTCACATACGAAAAGCTTGTTTCACACATGCGAAAAACAATGCATCTGTTGGATATAAAAGTGCCACATGCTGTAATCTCAGAAAGTTCTTCATCGGTTGCTTTGAAATTTTGTCACAACATTCCATTCAAATACGCACATTTTTTAATTTTCATTACTATACAGTTGCCATGCCTGTGACAGGTAAAAACATTTTTTTTTTTTTAAAACAGCGCCAGCTGTTGCAGAAAAGAGCAACACACGCTATACTAAATATGTTACAGTTTTCATTTCCATGTTTCCAATTTCATTGATAAATTGAATTTTCATATAGTTTGATTTATTTTAATTTTGATTTACCTATTTTTTGTGACATTGCGTTTGAATTGAGCTGTGTTCCTTACTATACCGTTCATTTTGGGAGTATAGTTTATTTTTTATTGATTCATTTTTTTCATTTCATTCTTTAACTGTTTTTCGTTATTTTTCAGTGATGGGAACATCAGATCATTTGATGTTCCCAATTTTCTGATGGGAACATCAGATCATTTCAGAATGGATCAGACGAGGGAGGACAGGGGAATGGTGAATGGTGGGGGAGGACAAGGGGACGGTGAAGTGGGGCATGGGTGAGGAGGATAAAGGGACCGGGAGAGGGGGGGATGGGAGGACGAGGGGACGGGGGAAGTGTGAATGGTGGGGAGGATTGTGGCTCAGCTGAGCCACGGCAACGCGTGGCCGGGTACAGCTGGTATAATAATAATATTATTATTATTAATATTATTATTATTATTATTATCATTATTATTATTATTATTATTTTGTTGTTGTTGTTGCTGTTGATATTATTATTATTATTATTATTATTATTATTATTATTAATGTTTGAGCAGAACATGTGCGTATGTTCAAGAGTTTAACAATCTGTACTCGGGTGTATTTAATGCGTAAGTTTCATTACCACGAGGTAATGTTGCATGTTGAAACATGCAACATTACCCCCTCACTGGTCGTGGGGGGGGGACTAGCCGCCTGCCCTCACTGGTCGTGGGGGGGGGGGGGACTAGCCGCCTGCCCTCACTGGTCGTGGGGGGGGGGGGGGTGGACTAGCCGCCTGCCCTCACTGGTCGTGGGGGGGGGTGGACTAGCCGCCTGCCCTCACTGGTCGTGGGGGGGGTGGACTAGCCGCCTGCCCTCACTGGTCGTGGGGGGGGGGTGGACTAGCCGCCTGCCCTCACTGGTCGTGGGGGGGGTGGACTAGCCGCCTGCCTCACTGGTCGTGGGGGGGGGGGGTGGACTAGCCGCCTGCCCTCACTGGTCGTGGGGGGGGTGGACTAGCCGCCTACCCTCACTGGTCGTGGGGGGGGGGGTGGACTAGCCGCCTGCCCTCACTGGTCGTGGGGGGGGGGTGGACTAGCCGCCTGCCCTCACTGGTCGTGGGGGGGGGGGGTGGGTGGACTAGCCGCCTGCCCTCACTGGTCGTGGGGGGGGTGGACTAGCCGCCTGCCCTCACTGGTCGTGGGGGGTGGACTAGCCGCCTACTCTCACTGGTCGTGGGGGGGGGTGGACTAGCCGCCTACCCTCACTGGTCGTGGGGGGGGGGTGGACTAGCCGCCTACCCTCACTGGTCGTGGGGGGGGGGGTGGACTAGCCGCCTACCCTCACTGGTCGTGGGGGGGGGTGGACTAGCCGCCTACCCTCACTGGTCGTGGGGGGGGGGGGGTGGACTAGCCGCCTACCCTCACTGGTCGTGGGGGGGGGGGTGGACTAGCCGCCTGCCCTCACTGGTCGTGGGGGGGGGGTGGACTAGCCGCCTACCCTCACTGGTCGTGGGGGGGGGGGTGGACTAGCCGCCTACCCTCACTGGTCGTGGGGGGGGGGTGGACTAGCCGCCTACCCTCACTGGTCGTGGGGGGGGGTGGACTAGCCGCCTACCATCACTGGTCGTGGGGGGGGGGTGGACTAGCCGCCTACCCTCACTGGTCGTGGGGGGGTGGACTAGCCGCCTACCCTCACTGGTCGTGGGGGGGGGGGTGGACTAGCCGCCTGCCCTCACTGGTCGTGGGGGGGGGGGGGGGTGGACTAGCCGCCTACCCTCACTTGTCGTGGGGGGGGGGTGGACTAGCCGCCTGCCCTCACTGGTCGTGGGGGGGGGGGGTGGACTAGCCGCCTGCCCTCACTGGTCGTGGGGGGGGGGTGGACTAGCCGCCTACCCTCACTGGTCGTGGGGGGGGTGGACTAGCCGCCTACCCTCACTGGTCGTGGGGGGGGGTGGACTAGCCGCCTGCCCTCACTGGTCGTGGGGGGGGTGGACTAGCCGCCTACCCTCACTGGTCGTGGGGGGGGGTGGACTAGCCGCCTACCCTCACTGGTCGTGGGGGGGGGGGTGGACTAGCCGCCTACCCTCACTGGTCGTGGGGGGGGGGTGGACTAGCCGCCTACCCTCACTGGTCGTGGGGGGGGGTGGACTATAGCCGCCTACCCTCACTGCAGTCGTGGGGGGGGTGGACTAGCCGCCTACCCTCACTGGTCGTGGGGGGGGGGGTGGACTAGCCGCCTACCCTCACTGGTCGTGGGGGGGGGGTGGACTAGCCGCCTACCCTCACTGGTCGTGGGGGGGGGTGTGGACTAGCCGCCTACCCTCACTGGTCGTGGGGGGGGGTGGACTAGCCGCCTACCCTCACTGGTCGTGGGGGGGGGTGGACTAGCCGCCTGCCCTCACTGGTCGTGGGGTGGGGGTGGACTAGCCGCCTACCCTCACTGGTCGTGGGGGGGGGTGGACTAGACGCCTACCCTCACTGGTCGTGGGGGGGGGGTGGACTAGCCGCCTACCCTCACTGGTCGTGGGGGGGGGGGTGGACTAGCCGCCTACCCTCAATGGTCGTGGTTGGGGGGTGGACTAGCCGCCTACCCTCACTGGTCGTGGGGGGGTGGACTAGCCGCCTACCCTCACTGGTCGTGGGGGGGGGGTGGACTAGCCGCCTGCCCTCACTGGTCGTGGGGGGGGGGTGGACTAGCCGCCTACCCTCACTGGTCGTGGGGGGGGGTGGACTAGCCGCCTGCCCTCACTGGTCGTGGGGGGGGGGGGTGGACTAGCCGCCTGCCCTCACTGGTCGTGGGGGGGGGGACTAGCCGCCTACCCTCACTGGTCGTGGGGGGGGTGGACTAGCCGCCTACCCTCACTGGTCGTGGGGGGGGGTGGACTAGCCGCCTGCCCTCACTGGTCGTGGGGGGGGGTGGACTAGCCGCCTACCCTCACTGGTCGTGGGGGGGGGTGGACTAGCCGCCTACCCTCACTGGTCGTGGGGGGGGGTGGACTAGCCGCCTACCCTCACTGGTCGTGGGGGGGGGGGTGGACTAGCCGCCTACCCTCACTGGTCGTGGGGGGGGGTGGACTAGCCGCCTACCCTCACTGGTCGTGGGGGGGGTGGACTAGCCGCCTACCCTCACTGGTCGTGGGGGGGGGGTGGACTAGCCGCCTACCCTCACTGGTCGTGGGGGGGGGGTGGACTAGCCGCCTACCCTCACTGGTCGTGGGGGGGGGGTGGACTAGCCGCCTACCCTCACTGGTCGTGGGGGGGGGTGGACTAGCCGCCTACCCTCACTGGTCGTGGGGGGGGGGTGGACTAGCCGCCTGCCCTCACTGGTCGTGGGGTGGGGGTGGACTAGCCGCCTACCCTCACTGGTCGTGGGGGGGGGGTGGACTAGACGCCTACCCTCACTGGTCGTGGGGGGGGGGTGGACTAGCCGCCTACCCTCACTGGTCGTGGGGGGGGGGTGGACTAGCCGCCTACCCTCAATGGTCGTGGTTGGGGGGGGACTAGCCGCCTACCCTCACTGGTCGTGGGGGGGTGGACTAGCCGCCTACCCTCACTGGTCGTGGGGGGGGGGTGGACTAGCCGCCTGCCCTCACTGGTCGTGGGGGGGGGTGGACTAGCCGCCTACCCTCACTGGTCGTGGGGGGGGGTGGACTAGCCGCCTGCCCTCACTGGTCGTGGGGGGGGGGTGGACTAGCCGCCTGCCCTCACTGGTCGTGGGGGGGGGGTGGACTAGCCGCCTACCCTCACTGGTCGTGGGGGGGGTGGACTAGCCGCCTACCCTCATGGTCGTGGGGGGGGGTGGACTAGCCGCCTGCCCTCACTGGTCGTGGGGGGGGGGGGTGGACTAGCCGCCTACCCTCACTGGTCGTGGGGGGGGTGGACTAGCCGCCTACCCTCACTGGTCGTGGGGGGGGGTGGACTAGCCACCTACCTCACTGGTCGTGGGGGGGGGGGGTGGACTAGCCGCCTACCCTCACTGGTCGTGGGGGGGGGGGGTGGACTAGCCGCCTACCCTCACTAGTCGTGGGGGGGGTGTACTAGCCGCCTACCCTCACTGGTCGTGGGGGGGGGGTGGACTAGCCGCCTACCCTCACTGGTCGTGGGGGGGGGGGTGGACTAGCCGCCTACCCTCACTGGTCGTGGGGGGGGGGGTGGACTAGCCGCCTGCCCTCACTGGTCGTGGGGGGGGGGTGGACTAGCCGCCTACCCTCACTGGTCGTGGGGGGGCGGTGGACTAGCCGCCTGCCCTCACTGGTCGTGGGGGGGGGGTGGACTAGCCGCCTGCCCTCACTGGTCGTGGGGGGGGTGGACTAGCCGCCTGCCCTCACTGGTCGTGGGGGGGGGTGGACTAGCCGCCTACCCTCACTGGTCGTGGGGGGGGTGGACTAGCCGCCTACCCTCACTGGTCGTGGGGGGGGGTGGACTAGCCGCCTGCCCTCACTGGTCGTGGGGGGGGTGGACTAGCCGCCTGCCCTCACTGGTCGTGGGGGGGGGGGTGGACTAGCCGCCTGCCCTCACTGGTCGTGGGGGGGTGGACTAGCCGCCTGCCCTCACTGGTCGTGGGGGGGGTGGACTAGCCGCCTACCCTCACTGGTCGTGGGGGGGGGGTGGACTAGCCGCCTACCCTCACTGGTCGTGGGGGGGGGGGGTGGACTAGCCGCCTGCCCTCACTGGTCGTGGGGGGGGGGGGTGGACTAGCCGCCGCCTGCCCTCACTGGTCGTGGGGGGGGGTGGACTAGCCGCCTACCCTCACTGGTCGTGGGGGGGGGGTGGATAGCCGCCTACCCTCACTGGTCGTGGGGGGGTGGACTAGCCGCCTGCCCTCACTGGTCGTGGGGGGGGGGGTGGACTAGCCGCCTGCCCTCACTGGTCGTGGGGGGGGGTGGACTAGCCGCCTACCCTCACTGGTCGTGGGGGGGTGGACTAGCCGCCTGCCCTCACTGGTCGTGGGGGGGGGGGGTGGACTAGCCGCCTGCCCTCACTGGTCGTGGGGGGGGGGTGGACTAGCCGCCTGCCCTCACTGGTCGTGGGGGGGGGTGGACTAGCCGCCTACCCTCACTGGTCATGGGGGGGGGGGTGGACTAGCCGCCTACCCTCACTGGTCGTGGGGGGGGTGGACTAGCCGCCTGCCCTCACTGGTCGGGGGGGGGGGTGGACTAGCCGCCTCCCTCACTGGTCGTGGGGGGGGGGGGGGTGGACTAGCCGCCTACCCTCACTGGTCGTGGGGGGGGGGTGGACTAGCCGCCTACCCTCACTGGTCGGGGGGGGGGGGTGACTAGCCGCCTGCCCTCACTGGTCGTGGGGGGGGGTGGACTAGCCGCCTACCCTCACTGGTCGTGGGGGGGGGTGGACTAGCCGCCTGCCCTCACTGGTCGGGGGGGGGGGGGACTAGCCGCCTACCCTCACTGGTCGTGGGGGGGGGGTGGACTAGCCGCCTACCTCACTGGTCGTGGGGGGGGGGTGGACTAGCCGCCTGCCCTCACTGGTCGTGGGGGGGGGGGTGGACTAGCCGCCTGCCCTCACTGGTCGTGGGGGGGGGGGTGGACTAGCCGCCTACCCTCACTGGTCGTGGGGGGGGGGTGGACTAGCCGCCTACCCTCACTGGTCGGGGGGGGGTGGACTAGCCGCCTACCCTCACTGGTCGTGGGGGGGGGCTACACTCAGGAGGGAACCTCATGTCCTCTGATCATCAGTTGTAATAAACGGTTTGATTTTATACTTGGTAAGATGTTGATTTTTTTTGTTCATACTGTTTTCAGTTATTTATTTATTAATATATTTTCGATTTGAAAATCTCATGAATAAGTGGCTATATATTTTCCTTTGTGGGGACTTTGAAATTTATTGAGGCCATTTTGGACTCTAACTTTTGAAAGGAGTTTTTGACTTACCATTTGTCAGTCCAGTTGGGACTTTTTGAGGGCAAAGTGTTTGGTTCAGTGACGTTGATGTTAATGATATGAGGTTGTCCCCTACTGGTTATTTGAGTGTTGTGAGACTTGAGACTTTTAATTATGATTAGTCTTTAGTGACTTTGTGAATAACGTCACCATTTATCCACTTGTCCACAACTTAGATGCACTTCACTTGTAGCCTAGTGTACCAGGTTGTTAAGTTGTTGTTAACTTAGCAACATGTTGCTGCAGTGACTACTCTTGAGATAAACTTTATTACATGTTTAAACTTGTTTTGGTACATATATTGTATATACTGTGTCATATAGACTAAGTACCCAGTAAAATGGTGCTGTTATTATAGACTTTCCCCCCATCGCTAGACTATTAAAGTTGTGATTTGCTTGGGTCAAGAGTGCCAGTCATTGCTTCAGTCTTCACCACGAGCGCAGTTGGGGCTCATGACACAACATAACACAACAAACTCCAGGTACAAAAGAAATACAGCACAATTTCATAATATAAACGAAATGTACATTAAAAGTTCATCAAGTTGATCTGGGGTCCAGATGCGTCTAATATATTGACACTGACCACGTCAACATTATTTTCTCTCTGATAAACACAAAAATCTCTGCTACTCAGTGTGTCAGATCAGTACACAGTTCATAATAAAACATCTCTGTCAATAACGTGGGAAGATATGATGACTGAACCACTCATCACAAGATGAGACACGACGACGCTTCGGTCCGTCGTGGACCATTATCACTGTCAACATGATAATGGTCCAGGACGGACCGAAACGTGGTCGTCTCATATCTTCAGGGGCCAGATTCACGAAGCATTTACGCAAGTACTTACGAACGTGTACATCTTCCTCAATCTTTGACGGCTTTCTTTTACATATTAAACAGTTTACAAGCATGAAAACTTGCCAATCTACTGTTGTTATTGTTATAAACAGCTTTGGTGTCGGAACTTATTAACTGTTAATAAGTGTATACAAGCCGCCAAAGATTGAAAAAGATGTACAGGTTCGTAAGTGCTTAAGTAACTGTTTCGTGAATCTGGGCCCTGGTGAGTGGCATGATCTTCCTATCTGTCAATCACCGTCAGAATACACGTGCATAATATTCTACACAGTAACAATGAAAGAATACATTACTCCAACATACATCATACACTGCGCGAAGGGATAAACTAACACAACTAAAAAAACACGCAACACAACAACAATATATCAGTAAATACACTTATATATTATACTACAATACATTGCATAACATATATGCAATGCACTATATTGATCAGACAAAACACGACCATCTAATCAATAAAATGTCAATGTTGTGAGTATATATATATATTATATATATATATATATAATATATATATATATATATATATATATAATATATATATATATATATATATATATATATATAATAATATATATTGTTAAGATTTCTCTGGTGATGGGTTTGGTTGTGGGAAGAGAGTATATGTTCCTTAATGGGCCCTGTTGCTTATGCATCGTTAACGCCTGGAAGAGATGTTGTTGTCTTGCCTATATACTGAGTTTTTTGGGGCTTACAGTCCCAAGTGGACATTTAAAGGCATAGACGACGTTTGTCTCTTTTAGGGCGTTCTCTCCGTGTCTGGAGAGTTTTTCATTAGTAGGCTGGCTGTTTTTTGGTTTTATAGTAAATCGTTAGTTGTATCTTCTGATTTTTGTCTGTAGGATGACATTTCTATTAACAATATCTTCAGGACCCTTCCTCCGTTTATGAGCGGTGGAGAAGAAGTCCTGTAAAATAGTCTAATAGGGGGTATAGGTGTTTGTGTTAGTTGTTTCTTCAGAGGTTGCATGGCGTTCTACTTTCCTTCTTATGATGTCTTCAATGAAACCATTGGAGAAGCCGTTGTTGACTAGGACTGCCTTACCCTACAGAGTTCTTCGTCGACTTGCTTCCATCTGAGCTGTGGCTGAGAGCACGGTCGACATAAGCGTTAACAACACTCCTCTTGTACCTATCTGGGCCGTCACTGTTGGCATTTAGGCACATTCCTATGTTTGTTTCCTTAGTGTAGACTGCAGTGTGGAAACCTCCGCTCCTTTCCATGACTGTACATCTAGAAAGGGCAGCTTCCCATCCTTCTCCATCTCGTAAGTGAAACGTAACACAGAATTCTGCAAAACGCTTCTTTCAGCTCCTGCAGATGTCTGACATCAGGTACCTGTGTAAAAATGTCGTCAACATACCTGCAGTATAGGCGGTTTCAAGTTTAAGTCGACTAAGACTTTTTCCTCGATAGTACCCATGTAGAAGTTTGCAAACAGGACGCCTAGGGGAGAACCCATGGCGAACCCATCTACTTGCTTATGCATGTGCCCATCCGGGCTCAAGAAGGGTGCCTCCTTAGTACAAGCTTGGAGTAGTTTCCTCAGGATATTTCTGGCATGTCAAGGGGAGTACAGGCCGGGTCTCGATACACTCGGTCCACTATCATCCCGATTGTTTCATCCACAGGTACGTTGGTGAACAGTGATTCTACGTCCAACGAGGCTCTTATCCCTGTGGCCCGTGTTCCGCGCAGTAAGTCAACAAATTCCTTCGGGGATTTCAGGCTGAAGTGCACGGGACATAAGGAGTCAGTAAGCCGTTGAGTCGTTTCGCCAGTCTGTACGTGGGTGTGGTATCTGGCTGATAATTGGCCGAGTGGGTTTCCAGGCTTATGCGTCTTGACGTTTCCATACGCATATCCATATAAACCTGGATATGCGTATGGAAACGTCAAGACGCATAAGGGAAACCCACTTCGGCCAATTATCAGCCAGATACCCACACCCACGTACAGATGGGCGAAACGACTCAACGGCTTACTGACTCCTTATGTCCAGTGCAACTTCAGCCTGAATCCCCGAAGGAATTTGTGACTACTGCGGGGAACACGGGCTACAGGGATAAGAGCCTCGTTGGACGTAGATCACTGTCACAACGTACTGTGGATGAAACAATCGGGATGATAGTGGACCGAGTGTATCGAGACCCGGCTGTACTCCCCTTGACATGCCAGAAAATATCCTGAGGAAACTACTCCAAGCTTGTACTAAGGAGGCCCTTCTTGAGCCGGATGGGCACATGTATAAGCAAGTAGATGGGGTCGCCATGGGTTCTCCCCTAGGCGTCCTGTTTGCAAACTTCTACATGGGTACTATCGAGGAAAAAGTCTTAGTCGACTTAAACTTGAAACCGGCCATATACTGCAGGTATGTTGACGACATTTTTACACAGGTACCTGATGTCAGACATCTGCAGGAGCTGAAAGAAGCGTTTGAGCAGAATTCTGTGTACGTTTCACTTACGAGATGGAGAAGGATGGGAAGCTGCCCTTTCTAGATGTAACAGTCATGGAAAGGAGCGGAAGTTTCCACACTGCAGTCTACACTAAGAAAACAAACATAGGAATGTGCCTAAATGCCAACAGTGACTGCCCAGACAGGTACAAGAGGAGTGTGTTAACGCTTATGTCGACCGTGCTCTCAGCCACAGCTCAGAATGAAGCAAGTCGACGAAGAACTCTGTAGGGTAAGGCAGGTCCTAGTCAACAACGGTTCTCCAATGGTTTCATGAAGACATCATAAGAAGGAAAGTAGAACGCCATGCAACCTCTGAAGAAACAACTAATACAACACCTATACCCCTATTAGACTATTTTACAGGAAATCTTCTCCCACCGCTCATAAAACGGAGGAAGGTCCTGAAAGATATTGTTAATAGAAATGTTATCCCTACAGACAAAATCAGAAGATACAACTAACGATTTACTATAAAAACCAAAAAACAGCCAGCCTACTAATGAAAACTCTCCAGACACGGAGCAGAACGCCCTAAAAGAGACAAACGTCGTCTATGCCTTTAAATGTCCCTTGGGGACTGTAAGCCCCAAAAAAATCAGTATATAGGCAAGACAACACATCTCTTTCCAGGCGTTTAACGATGCATAAGCAACAGGGTCCATTAAGGAACATATACTCTCTTCCCACAACCAAACCATCACCAGAGAATCTTAACAAATAACACAGAAATCATCGATAGGTACAGCGATAGCAGGCGCTTGACATCTGCGAGGCACTACACATCAAGAAGTCAACACCACAATCAACAGTCAATTAATGCACAACTATCTTCTACTCACTTCAAGACCCCGCTCCAATATAGAAACATCAAGAAATAGGGCCAATAGGCCCTTCCGCAGTTACTTCCATTCATACCTTCATTTACCAGTTAATATCCAGTTAATATCCATTGTTTTCGTGTTCTGTCTTTGTTGAAAGTTTTGTTCACCTATA
>WNGS01102977.1:0-47978 GCA_020271785.1 Procambarus virginalis
TATATATATATATATATATATATATATATATATATGCGAACAAGCCTGAATGGTCCCCAGGACTATATGCAACGGAAAACTCACACCCCAGAAGTAACTCGAACCCATACTGCCAGGAGCAACGCAACTGGTATCTACAGAACGCCTTAATCCGCTTGACCATCACGACCGGACATATGGAAGTGATAGCGGAAGCTATTTGAACCACTTCCCCGCCGGCACTCGGATGGTAATCATGGGCATAGCATTTTATCAAATCACCTCATTCTTTGGGGCAACACGTGAGGAACACAAATAACAAGCTTGGCTTGTTCACATTTGTGTTCTGTTAACTGTTACTGTATAAACTGTTAGACAGTAATTAACCGTCCTCCACACCCATCCAAGTGGGCGGCAGCTTTACAGTCATGTGGTGCACACCCACCCAACTGGGCGGCAGCTTTACAGTCATGTGCTCCACACCCACCCAACTGGGCGGCAGCTTTACAGTCATGTGCTCCACACCCACCCAACTGGGCGGCAGCTTTACAGTCATGTGCTCCACACCCACCCAACTGGGCGGCAGGTTCACAGTCATGTGCTCCACACCCACCCAACTGGGCGGCAGCTTTACAGTCATGTGCTCCACACCCACCCAACTGGGCGGCAGCTTTACAGTCATGTGCTCCACACCCACCCAACTGGGCGGCAGCTTTACAGTCATGTGCTCCACACCCACCCAACTGGGCGGCAGGTTCACAGTGGAGTGCAACATTAGCAACAGTGAGCCAACTATGCACACACTTCAGCAGGACGTGAGGCAGCACATCATTAAGAAGGTCGTACACATTCCTTCACTACCTCTGACACAGTTCGGAATTCTGAGATTTTTTTCACATTCTATTATTCAGTAACGCGACGAATGTGAGACTGAACCCAGCAGTAGTGTTACCTGGGAGCAGCGTGCTGGGAGCAGCGTGCTGGGAGCAGCGTGCTGGGATCAGCGTGCTGGGAGCAGCCTGCTGGGAGCAGCCTGCTGGGATCAGCCTGCTGGGATCAGCCTGCTGGGAGCAGCCTGCTGGGATCAGCGTGCTGGGAGCAGCGTGCTGGGAGCAGCGTGCTGGGAGCAGCGTGCTGGGAGCAGCGTGCTGGGTGCAGCGTGCTGGGAGCAGCGTGCTGGGTGCAGCGTGCTGGGACCTGCTTGCTGGGAGCAGCGTGCTGGAGCAGCGTGCTGGGAGCAGCGTGCTGGGAGCAGCGTGCTGGGAGCAGCGTGCTGGGAGCAGCCTGCTGGGAGCAGCGTGCTGCGAGCAGCGTGCTGGGAGCAGCGTGCTGGGAGCAGCCTGCTGGGAGCAGCGTGCTGGGAGCAGCGTGCTGGGAGCAGCCTGCTGGGAGCAGCGTGCTGGGAGCAGCGTGCTGGGAGCAGCCTGCTGGGAGCAGCGTGCTGGGATCAGCGTGCTGGGATCAGCGTGCTGGGAGCAGCGTGCTGGGAGCAGCCTGCTGGGAGCAGCCTGCTGGGAGCAGCGTGCTGGGAGCAGCGTGCTGGGATCAGCGTGCTGGGATCAGCGTGCTGGGATCAGCGTGCTGGGATCAGCGTGCTGGGAGCAGCGTGCTGGGAGCAGCGTGCTGGGAGCAGCGTGCTGGGAGCAGCGTGCTGGGATCAGCGTGCTGGGATCAGCGTGCTGGGAGCAGCGTGCTGGGATCAGCGTGCTGGGAGCAGCGTGCTGGGATCAGCGTGCTGGGAGCAGCGTGCTGGGAGCAGCGTGCTGGGATCAGCGTGCTGGGACTATGGGCTGCTGACTCAGGCAACACTCACACTCACCTGGAAGAAAAAATTTGGTTGTTAGTAAAACAAATCTATTAAGGAATTTCCTGGAATATTTTCTCAATTATTTTTAATATCTTATTTATGCAAACTTTGCTCTAAAATCTAATGTATTCAAATGGTAATATTTAATGATGCAATGCTAATAGGCTGGCTTGTGGTGCAAGGGGGGGGGGCGTGCACAACCCCGCTGTGGGAGGGGCGTGCACAACCCCGCTGTGGGAGGGGCGTGCCCAACCCCGCTGTGGGAGGGGCGTGCACAACCCCGCTGTGGGACGGGCGTGCACAACCCCGCTGTG
This sequence comes from Procambarus virginalis, assembly GCA_020271785.1. Lineage (NCBI taxonomy): Eukaryota > Metazoa > Arthropoda > Malacostraca > Decapoda > Cambaridae > Procambarus > Procambarus virginalis. The sequence continues at coordinate 2,101 of WNGS01102977.1, forward strand.
GGAGGGGCGTGCACAACCCCGCTGTGGGAGGGGCGTGCACAGCCCCACTGTGGGAGGGGCGTGCACAACCCCGCTGTGGGAGGGGCGTGCACAGTCCCGCTGTGGGAGGGGCGTGCACAGTCCCGCTGTGGGCGGGGCGTGCACAACCCCGCTGTGGGAGGGGCGTGCACAATCCCGCTGTGGGAGGGGCGTACACAGTCCCGCTGTGGGAGGGGCGTACACAGTCCCGCTGTGGGAGGGGCGTGCACAGTCCCGCTGTGGGAGGGGCGTACACAGTCCCGCTGTGGGAGGGGCGTGCACAGTCCCGCTGTGGGAGGGGCGTGCACAGTCCCGCTGTGGGAGGGGCGTACACAGTCCCGCTGTGGGAGGGGCGTGCACAGTCCCGCTGTGGGAGGGGCGTGCACAGTCCCGCTGTGGGAGGGGCGTGCACAAGGGTCCTGGACCCACCAGCTGCGTCACAAGGGTCCTGGACCCGCCAGCTGCGTCACAAGGGTCCTGGACCCACCAGCTGCGTCACAAGGGTCCTGGACCCACCAGCTGCGTCACAAGGGTCCTGGACCCACCAGCTGCGTCACATGGGTCCTGGACCCACCAGCTGCGTCACAAGGGTCCTGGACCCACCAGCTGCGTCACAAGGGTCCTAGACCCACCAGCTGCGTCACAAGGGTCCTGGACCCGCCAGCTGCGTCACAAGGGTCCTAGACCCACCAGCTGCGTCACAAGGGTCCTGGACCCACCAGCTGCGTTATAAGGGAAGAAGTATACACAGAAGTGTCCCCTCACCTCTCGGTGTAGATACACACATATATATAAACACTTTATATACACACTTTACATACACACATATAGTTTACAATGGTGGAGGACTGTGCTCAGCAGGAAGGTAGACCCGCTGGGCGGTAGGTGTACTATAGCAGTGTAGTAAACTAAACTATCAGGCTCCCGAGGCTGATGGGCCGACACTATACCAATGTTAACAAGTCTCATCTTTCACTGTGTTTGTTCCTAATACCACATTCCATTATTATATATGAAAAGAACACAATTTTTAGGGAAAATGTGTACCTACATATTGTTCAGCTATATGTATTTGCTCTTTACCTTTTTTCAAGTGTTTTACAATTAATAAATTAAATACAAAATAGATATACATACAAAGATGACCCGTTTGGCACAGTGGTGTGTTTGGCTGCTACTTTGTGAAGTTACGGGCTCACCATAGCCCGTGCTACTTGGAACTTTGTTCCAGGTAGCGAATCTTTAACAACAACAACAACATGCTACCATGTATGAAACAAGTCACTGGAAACAAGGGAACTGCCAGAGGGTCGGAAGGGAGCCAATGTAGCGCCAATGTACGAAAAAGTGACACAGACAGACGCCATTCGACTACAGGGTGACCCTACCTGCTTGTCTTCCAAGGTGATGGAAGGGAAGGGAATTATTAGGGGAAAGCACCAAACCATTACAACTATATACACTGGGAACGGGTTGGGATAAGGCTTTGGGATTGGACAGAGGGGGGAAAGGAATGGTGCCCCAACCACTAGGACGGTCGGGGATTGAACGCCGACCTGCATGAAGCGAGACCGGCGCTCTACCGTCCAGCCCCCAAGATGATGGAAAAGATCATAAGAAAGAGGCACGTGGAACACCTGGGGAGACGGGCCTTCATAACACCACCCACAACGTCTCCGAGATGGTATAACTCCTCACCCACACACTCTAAAGAGTTGCAGGCGAGGAGTCACAATAACGTGGCTGAAGTGTGTTGACCAGACCACACACTAGAAGGTGAAGGGACGACGACGTTTCGGTCCGACCTGGACCATTCTCAAGTCGATTGTGACAATGTCGACTCTCACAATCGACTTGAGAATGGTCCAGGACGGACCGAAACGTCGTCGTCCCTTCACCTTCTAGTGTGTGGTCTGGTCAACTTTAAAGAGTTGTTTAAACGAGCGACTGAGATGATACAAGATATATTAAGGTACATCTATATCACCGCAGCTTCCCTAGACTACATGCAGGGCTGAATAGTTTGTCAAGAGCTACGTACGAGAGGCTGTGAACTCCTCCAATCAGCCGCCTGCACTTTGGACGAGTGCTCAAGAACACCAGAGTGAATCAAGTACAGCTGCAAGTACCTCCCACCGGCAGGTCTGAACGTCTACTGACTGAACACAGTACCGTAGTGTATAAGATCATGACGGAAAAGATGCAAACTTACTACAAGCTTTGTAAAACAAATCTCCGATTTCAGACTTCATGAAACAGCAAGCGGCTGGAGGGGGGGGGAGGGGATATTTCTCAAAAGGAGGCAATGAGACCTATCCCAAATAGCCTACGACAGTCCCATACCACTAATGTACAATCTTGAAAAGTTGGACAAATCTCGCGCCAAGACTCTGGACAACAACCTTGAAGAGACGACAATCAAACATTCTCTTTTATAGATATAATGATATACGTGTTTTTCTGCCCTGGAGAAGTTGGCCAGACACCCGGAGTATAGCTGTCACGCCGACACCGACACGATGGTTGGGAGGCCGCTAACTACTGCCAGGGCCCAAGTGGTGGCCAGGCGGGGCCTGGACCATGCCACCCTCACACACACACACCAACATGGCCTCACCGAGCATTACTGTGGCCATAAATAAGGCCGGCTTGAGCAGGTGGTCCGTGGCCTTGAAGGCTCATACTGGCCTCCACTCTCACCCCACACCTGTACTGGGCTCACTCTCACCCCCACACCTGTACTGGGCTCACTCTCACCCCCACACCTGTACTGGGCTCACTCTCACCCCCACACCTGTACTGGGCTCACTCTCACCCCCACACCTGTACTGGGCTCACTCTTGTCCCCACACTGGCCACACGCAGGCCCTGAGACCCCTGAGACCAGTGTTGTGGTCACCATGGTGCTCACTACCAGTGTTGTGGCCACTATGGTGCTCACTACCAGTGTTGTGGCCACTATGGTGCTCACTACCAGTGTTGTGGCCACCACGGTGCTCACTACCAGTATTGTGGTCACCATGGTGCTCACTACCAGTGTTGTGGTCACCACGGTGCTCACTACCAGTGTTGTGGCCACCATGGTGCTCACTGCCAGTGTTGTGACCACCACGGTGCTCACTACCAGTGTTGTGGTCACCACGGTGCTCACTACCAGTGTTGTGGCCACTATGGTGTTCACTACCAGTGTTGTGGTCACCACGGTGCTCACTACCAGTGTTGTGGCCACTATGGTGCTCACTACCAGTGTTGTGGTCACCATGGTGCTCACTACCAGTGTTGTGGCCACTATGGTGCTCACTACCAGTGTTGTGGTCACCACGGTGCTCACTACCAGTGTTGTGGTCACCATGGTGCTCACTACCAGTGTTGTGGTCACCATGGTGCTCACTACCAGTGTTGTGGTCACCACGGTGCTCACTACCAGTGTTGTGGTCACCACGGTGCTCACTACCAGTGTTGTGACCACCACGGTGCTCACTACCAGTGTTGTGGCCACTATGGTGTTCACTACCAGTGTTGTGGTCACCACGGTGCTCACTACCAGTGTTGTGGTCACCACGGTGCTCACTACCAGTGTTGTGGTCACCATGGTGCTCACTACCAGTGTTGTGACCACCACGGTGCTCACTACCAGTGTTGTGGCCACCATGGTGCTCACTACCAGTGTTGTGGCCACTATGGTGCTCACTACCAGTGTTGTGGCCACCATGGTGCTCACTACCAGTGTTGTGGCCACTATGGTGCTCACTACCAGTGTTGTGGCCACCATGGTGCTCACTACCAGTGTTGTGGTCACCATGGTGCTCACTACCAGTGTTGTGGTCACCATGGTGCTCACTACCAGTGTTGTGGTCACCACGGTGCTCACTACCAGTGTTGTGGTCACCATGGTGCTCACTACCAGTGTTGTGGCCACCACGGTGCTCACTACCAGTGTTGGGGCCACCATGGTGCTCACTACCAGTGTTGTGGCCACCACGGTGCTCACTACCAGTGTTGTGGCCACCACGGTGCTCACTACCAGTGTTGTGGTCACCACGGTGCTCACTACCAGTGTTGTGGTCACCATGGTGCTCACTACCAGTGTTGTGGTCACCACGGTGCTCACTACCAGTGTTGTGGCCACCATGGTGCTCACTACCAGTGTTGTGGCCACTATAGTGTTCACTACCAGTGTTGTGGTCACCACGGTGCTCACTACCAGTGTTGTGGTCACCATGGTGCTCACTACCAGTGTTGTGGTCACCACGGTGCTCACTACCAGTGTTGTGGTCACCATGGTGCTCACTACCAGTGTTGTGGCCACCATGGTGCTCACTACCAGTGTTGTGGCCACTATAGTGTTCACTACCAGTGTTGTGGTCACCACGGTGCTCACTACCAGTGTTGTGGTCACCATGGTGCTCACTACCAGTGTTGTGGTCACCACGGTGCTCACTACCAGTGTTGTGGCCACCATGGTGCTCACTACCAGTGTTGTGGCCACCACGGTGCTCACTACCAGTGTTGTGGTCACCATGGTGCTCACTACCAGTGTTGTGGTCACCATGGTGCTCACTACCAGTGTTGTGGCCACTATAGTGTTCACTACCAGTGTTGTGGTCACCACGGTGCTCACTACCAGTGTTGTGGTCACCATGGTGCTCACTACCAGTGTTGTGGTCACCATGGTGCTCACTACCAGTGTTGTGGTCACCATGGTGCTCACTACCAGTGTTGTGATAGTGAGCGACAAGGATGTGTGCGAGGAACTCAATAAGAAATTCCAGGAGGTCTTCACACTAGAGCAAGGAGAAGTTCCAGAGATAAGAGAAGGAATAGTTAACCAGGCACCACTAGAGGAGTTTGGGATTACCAGTGGGGATGTAAGGAAGCTTTTGCTACAGTTGGATGTGACATAGGCTATAGACCCAGATGGAATCTCCTCTTGGATACTAAAGGAAGAAGCAAAAGCACTGTGCCTGCCACTCTCCATAGTGTATAACAAATCACAGATAACAGGGGAACTGCCAAAAATTTGGAAGACGGTTAATGTAGTCCTGATATACAAGAAGGGTGACAAACAGGAGGCATTGAACTACAGGCCAGTGTCCCTAACTTGTATATCATGCAAGGTGATGGAGAAGATTGTGCGAAGAAAGTTAGTGGAACATCTGGAGCGAAAGAACTTTGTAACACAACACCAACATGGGTTCAGGGATGGCAAGTCGTCCCTCACAGGGCTAACTGAATTCTATGATCAGGCAACAAAAATCAGGCAAGAAAGAGAGGGGTGGGCAATAGCAGAACCTACTTAAGTACCTAAGTAGCAGAAGACAGCGAGTCAGTGTGAGGGGTGAGGTCTCAGATTGGCGAGACGTTACAAGTGGAGTCCCGCAGGGGTCAGTCCTTGGACCTATACTGTTTCTGATATATGTAAATGATCTCCCAGAGGGTATAGAATCATTCCTCTCATTGTTTGCTGACGATGAAAAAATTATGAATAGGATTATAGGGAGCCGGTCGGCCGAGCTGACAGCACGCTGGACTTGTGATCCTGTGGTCCTGGGTTCAATCCCAGGCGCCGGCGAGAAACAACGGGCAGAGTTTCTTTCACCCTATGCCCCTGTTACCTAGCAGTAAAATAGGTACCTGGGTGTTAGTCAGCTGTCACGGGCTGTTTCCTTGGGGTGGAGGCCTGGTCGAGGACCGGGCCGCGGGGACACTAAAAAAAGCCCCGAAATCATCTCAAGATAACCTCAAGATAAGGATCAAGACAGAGGACGATAGTAGGAGGCTACAAGATGGCCTAGACAAACTGAATGAATGGTCCAACAAATGGCTACTAAAGTTCAACCCGAGTAAATATAAGGTAATGAAACTAGGCAGTGGAAACAGGAGGCCAGACACAGTATACAGAATAGGAGATGAAGTACTTAATGAAACAGAGAGAAAGATCTAGGAGTTGATATCACACCAAACCTGTCTCCTGAAGCCCACATAAAAAGATAACGTCTGCGGCATATGCGAGGCTGGCTAACATCAGAACAGCGTTCAGGAACCTGTGTAAGGAATCATTCAGAATCTTGTACACCACATATGTGAGACCAATCCTGGAGTATGCGGCCCCAGCACGGAGCCCGTACCTTGTCAAGCACAAGACGAAGCTGGAAAAAGTTCAGAGGTATGCCACTAGACTAGTCCCAGAACTAAGAGGCATGAGTTACGAGGAAAGGCTGCGGGAAATGCACCTCACGGCACTAGACGATAGAAGAGTAAGATGAGACATGATCACTACCTACAAAATTCTCAGAGGAATTGACAGGGAAGAAAAGGATAAACTGTTTAACACGGGTGGTACGTGAACAAGGGGACACAGGTGGAAACTGAGTACCCACATGAGCCACAGAGACGTTAGAAAGAACTTTTTCAGTGTCAGAGTAGTTAACAGGTGGAATTCATTAGTCAGTGGCGTGGTGGAGGCTGACTCCATACACAGTTTCAAGTGTAGATATGATAGAGCCCAGTAGGCTCAGGAACATGTGTACCAGTTGATTGACAGTTGAGAGGCGGGACCAAAGAGCCAGAGCTCAACCTCCGCAAGTACAACTAGGTGAGTACATACACACACACACGACTGCTTAATTAACCTTTAAAAACGCTGCCATAATTAAGGTTCACATTCTTCACTTGGTGTGATGGCTCAGTTTGGTGAGTGAAATTGTTTCTTCAACCCGCCCCTTAATGTACACCTGTACACCCCTGGAGGTGGTGTAGAGTACTGGTACACCTGTACACCCCTGGTGGTGGTGTAGAGTACTGGTACACCTCTACACCCCTGGAGCTGGTGTAGAGTACTGGTACACCTCTACACCCCTGGTGGTGGTGTAGAGTACTGGTACACCTGTACACCCCTGGTGGTGGTGTAGAGTACTGGTACACCTCTACACCCCTGGTGGTTGTGGTGGTGGTGGTGGTGTAGAGTACTGGTACACCTGTACACCCTGGTGGTGGTGGTGTAGAGTACTGGTACACCTGTACACCCCTGGTGGCGGTGGTGTAGAGTTCTGGTACACCTCTACACCCCTGGAGGTGGTGTAGAGTACTGGTACACCTCTACACCCCTGGAGGTGGTGTAGAGTACTGGTACACCTCTACACCCCTGGTGGTGGTGTAGAGATCCCCCCCCCCCGGTACACCTCCACACCTCAGACACACTCGAGTATTATAAGAACATAACAACACTGGGAAGTAATATTCCTAAACTCCGCCACAATAAGTACACCATCGACGGCCTCACACAACAGCCAACATCACCTGAACAAACACCTACAACATTCCCAACAGAATGTTTAGTGAACTGCAGCTGCACCCTGCAGCCTGAAGCTGCAGGGTGGTGCTGCCTGCCGTCACAGGGGCAGGAGCCGGCACACTCCTGGGGAGCGTGTCGCATCTGGCCACTATGGCCACCGGTGAGCGGCCAGTACCTGGCCAGCCGGATGTGAGACGATTAAGGCGTCGTGTCCTAGGGAGCCGCGGCGCTGCACACCCTAACCGGTTCCTGTACCTGGTGCCAGGCATAAACGACACCTGTCAGGGGAGCACAGAGTGTAGAGGAGCTTGTAGAGGTGCAGGAAGCCGAGGCTCTACAGGCGCAGGTGGCGTGTGGTCACCAGCGGCCACCACCACCACAGTCAGCTCCAAGTGTACATACCAGGGGAGACTGTGTACACCTCTAGGTGTTTATACTGTAGTGTCGTGGAGAGGCACAGGGAGTGGGTGTAGAGCAAGCTCTGTCCGGCACTCTCGCCACCCATATCACCTGGGTTCGAGCCCTCACTAGGCAGGATTGAGACCCCAGGGTCATGTATTGCGTTTAATATTTCTAAAGCACAACTTTAGTAAGATGAGAAGCAACACTTAATTTTGCTTCATTGTGTTTGATAGTGTTGCGGATGTGTTGTTGTTGTTGTTATGATGGTGCGCGGGCGGTGTTGTGACACGAGTGTTACAACACTGCAACACTGCTCTTCCTACACACTCTCATACAATAATACAACAACTAATAATTTAGTTTAGAGTAATTTATTAGTTCCACTCCTGAGACTGTTAAATGACGTATTTAGTGATTAATTATACGGGTATTAAATTGATTCCAGCAACGTGGCAACATAATCTCGTTTTCTGCAGAGATTGCCACGAATAGTTTTCTTCTGATGAGTAACTAACGTATTTTGATATTAAATTAATACAGAATCAGCAGCAATATTATTTCCTGCGTATTGTATTGGAATTTATCATTGTTGTCGCATATAATTCCTGGGGGTGGGAGGGGGTAGAGAAGCACAGGTCGGAGTCCATTGTTTAGAACTGACGAACACTGATATGAACACTCTTCATCAGAATTATGATAAGTTGTTTAAGTTAATGTTGGACCTGTGAGCGGCAGTGTGCACAGGACGGATGTCCCGTACTGGAGCTGCAGATGAGGGGAAAATCTCTAGGCTGCTCCATATCACGGCAACTCCATGAATACTAATTTGATTTAGTTTTTATTAATTCAGAGGACTGAATGTACTCAGTCACAGGTAGCCAACGGTGCAGGATACAACAGGTGGCCACACGGTGCAGGATACAACAGGTGGCCACACGGTGCAGGATACAACAGGTAGCCACACACGGTGCAGGATACAACAGGTGGCCACACGGTGCAGGATACAACAGGTAGCCACACGGTGCAGGATACAACAGGTGGCCACACACGGTGCAGGATACAACTGGTGGCCACAGACGGTGCAGGATACACAGGTAGCCACACGGTGCAGGATACAACAGGTGGCCACACAGTGCAGGATACAACAGGTAGCCACACGGTCAGGATACAACAGGTAGCCACACACGGTGCAGGATACAACAGGTGGCCACACGTGGAGGATACAACAGGTGGCCACACACGGTGCAGGATACAACAGGTGGCCACACGGTGCAGGATACAACAGGTAGCCACACGGTGCAGGATACAACAGGTAGCCACACGGTGCAGGATATAACAGGTGGCCACACGGTGCAGGATACAACAGGTGGCCACATTGTGCAGGATACAACAGGTGACCACATGGTGCAGGATACAACAGGTAGCCACACGGTGCAGGATACAACAGGTAGCCACACGGTGCAGGATATAACAGGTGGCCACACGGTGCAGGATACAACAGGTGGCCACACGGTGCAGGATACAACAGGTAGCCACACAGTGCAGGATACAACAGGTGGCCACACGGTGCAGGATACAACAGGTGGCCACACGGTGCAGGATACAACAGGTGGCCACACGGTGCAGGATACAACAGGTGGCTACACGGTGCAGGATACAACAGGTGGCCACACGGTGCAGGATATAACAGGTGGCCACACGGGGCAGGATACAACAGGTGGCCACACGGGGCAGGATACAACAGGTGGCCACACGGTGCAGGATACAACAGGTGGCCACACGGTGCAGGATACAACAGGTGGCCACACGGTGCAGGATACAACAGGTGGCCACACGGTGCAGGATACAACAGGTGGCCACACGGGGCAGGATACAACAGGTGGCCACACGGTGCAGGATCTGCCCAGCGCCGGGTGTGGCCTCCGGGTCCAACGTGTAAATATGCCATTATTTGTGTGTTTACTGTTCATAAACAAGTTAGGGAAGCAGACCTGGCCTGCTCACAGGGGGGGCCAAGCTCCCTGCTCACAGGGGGGCCAAGCTCCCTGCTCACAGGGGGGGCCAAGCTCCCTGCTCACAGGGGGGCCAAGCTCCCTGCTCACAGGGGGGCCAAGCTCCCTGCTCACAGGGGGGGCCAAGCTCCCTGCTCACAGGGGGGGCCAAGCTCCCTGCTCACAGGGGGGCCAAGCTCCCTGCTCACAGGGGGGGGCCAAGCTCCCTGCTCACAGGGGGGAGCCAAGCTCCCTGCTCACAGGGGGGAGCCAAGCTCCCTTCTCACAGGGGGGGCCAAGCTCCCTGCTCACAGGGGGGGCCAAGCTCCCTGCTCACAGGGGGGAGCCAAGCTCCCTGCTCACAGGGGGGAGCCAAGCTCCCTTCTCACAGGGGGGCCAAGCTCCCTTCTCACAGGGGGGCCAAGCTCCCTTCTCACAGGGGGGCCAAGCTCCCTTCTCACAGGGGGCCAAGCTCCCTGCTCACAGGGGGGGGGCCAAGCTCCCTGCTCACAGAGGGCCAAACACGAACAGCAGACACCCCCCATCACAGCAGACAGCAGATCCCAGCAGTGTATTTCAACTACATCCCGACAAGCGAATTAGAAAAAAGCAGAGCGGAAGCGTTCATGAGGGTGAGAATCTTGTGTTACAAGGCTGCCAACACATTACTGTGAGTGTTACAAGGCTGCCACACATCACTGTGTGTGTTACAAGGCTGCCACACATCACTGTGAGTGTTACAAGGCTGCCACACATCACTGTGAGTGTTGCAAGGCTGCCAACACATTACTGTGTGTGTTACAAGGCTGCCACACATCACTGTGAGTGTTACAAGGCTGCCACACATCACTGTGAGTGTTACAAGGCTGCCAACACATCACTGTGAGTGTTACAAGGCTGCCACACATCACTGTGAGTGTTACAAGGCTGCCACACATCACTGTGTGTGTTACAAGGCTGCCACACATCACTGTGAGTGTTACAAGGCTGCCAACACATCACTGTGAGTGTTACAAGGCTGCCACACATCACTGTGTGTGTTGCAAGGCTGCCACACATCACTGTGAGTGTTACAAGGCTGCCAACACATCACTGTGAGTGTTACAAGGCTGCCACACATCACTGTGTGTGTTACAAGGCTGCCACACATCACTGTGTGTGTTACAAGGCTGCCACACATCACTGTGTGTGTTACAAGGCTGCCAACACATCACTGTGAGTGTTGCAAGGCTGCCAACACATTACTGTGTGTGTTACAAGGCTGCCACACATCACTGTGAGTGTTGCAAGGCTGCCAACACATCACTGTGAGTGTTGCAAGGCTGCCACACATCACTGTCAGTGTTGCAAGGCTGCCAACACATTACTGTCAGTGTTGCAAGGCTGCCAACACATTACTGTGAGTGTTACAAGGCTGCCACACATCACTGTGAGTGTTGCAAGGCTGCCAACACATTACTGTCAGTGTTGCAAGGCTGCCAACACATTACTGTCAGTGTTGCAAGGCTGCCAACACATTACTGTGAGTGTTACAAGGCTGCCACACATCACTGTGAGTGTTACAAGGCTGCCACACATCACTGTGAGTGTTACAAGGCTGCCAACACATCACTGTGTGTGTTACAAGGCTGCCACACATCACTGTGAGTGTTACAAGGCTGCCAACACATCACTGTGAGTGTTGCAAGGCTGCCAACACATCACTGTGAGTGTTACAAGGCTGCCAACACATCACTGTGAGTGTTACAAGGCTGCCAACACATCACTGTGAGTGTTACAAGGCTGCCAACACATCACTGTGAGTGTTACAAGGCTGCCACACATCACTGTGAGTGTTACAAGGCTGCCACACATCACTGTGAGTGTTGCAAGGCTGCCAACACATCACTGTGAGTGTTACAAGGCTGCCAACACATCACTGTGAGTGTTACAAGGCTGCCACACATTACTGAGTGTGTTACAAGGCTGCCAACACATTACTGTGAGTGTTGCAAGGCTGCCACACATCACTGTGAGTGTTACAAGGCTGCCAACACATTACTGTGAGTGTTACAAGGCTGCCAACACATTACTGTGAGTGTTACAAGGCTGCCAACACATTACTGTGAGTGTTGCAAGGCTGCCACACATCACTGTGAGTGTTACAAGGCTGCCAACACATTACTGTGAGTGTTACAAGGCTGCCAACACATTACTGTGAGTGTTACAAGGCTGCCAACACATTACTGTCAGTGTTGCAAGGCTGCCAACACATTACTGTCAGTGTTACAAGGCTGCCACACATCACTGTGAGTGTTACAAGGCTGCCAACACATTACTGTGAGTGTTACAAGGCTGCCAACACATTACTGTCAGTGTTGCAAGGCTGCCAACACATTACTGAGAGTGTTGCAAGGCTGCCAACACATTACTGAGTGTTACAAGGCTGCCAACACATTACTGAGTGTTGCAAGGCTGCCAACACATTACTGTGAGTGTTACAAGGCTGCTACACATCACTGTGAGTGTTACAAGGCTGCCAACACATCACTGTGTGTGTTACAAGGCTGCCAACACATTACTGTGAGTGTTACAAGGCTGCTACACATCACTGTGAGTGTTACAAGGCTGCTACACATCACTGTGTGTGTTGCAAGGCTGCCAACACATCACTGTGTGTGTTACAAGGCTGCCACACATCACTGTGAGTGTTACAAGGCTGCTACACATCACTGTGAGTGTTACAAGGCTGCTACACATCACTGTGAGTGTTACAAGGCTGCCACACATCACTGTGTGTTACAAGGCTGCCAACACATCACTGTGTGTGTTACAAGGCTGCTACACATCACTGTGTGTGTTACAAGGCTGCCAACACATCACTGTGAGTGTTACAAGGCTGCCAACACATCACTGTGAGTGTTACAAGGCTGCCACACATCACTGTGAGTGTTACAAGGCTGCCACACATCACTGTGTGTGCTACAAGGCTGCCACACATCACTGTGAGTGTTACAAGGCTGCCACACATCACTGTGTGTGTTACAAGGCTGCCACACATCACTGTGAGTGTTACAAGGCTGCCAACACATCACTGTAAGTGTTTCAAGGCGGCCACACATCACTGTGTGTGTTACAAGGCTGCCACACATCACTGTGAGTGTTACAAGGCTGCCACACATCACTGTGAGTGTTACAAGGCTGCCACACATCACTGTGAGTGTTACAAGGCTGCCAACACATCACTGTGAGTGTTTCAAGGCTGCCACACATCACTGTGAGTGTTACAAGGCTGCCACACATCACTGTGAGTGTTACAAGGCTGCCACACATCACTGTGAGTGTTTCAAGGCTGCCAACACATCACTGTGAGTGTTACAAGGCTGCCACACATCACTGTGAGTGTTACAAGGCTGCCACACATCACTGTGAGTGTTTCAAGGCTGTCACACATCACTGTGAGTGTTACAAGGCTGCCACACATCACTGTGAGTGTTACAAGGCTGCCACACATCACTGTGTGTGTCGCAAGGCTGCCACACATCACTGTGTGTGTTACAAGGCTGCCACACATCACTGTGTGTGTTACAAGGCTGCCACACATCACTGTGTGTGTTACAAGGCTGCCACACATCACTGTGTGTGTTACAAGGCTGCCACACAACACTGTGTTTGTTACAAGGCTGCCACACAACACTGTGTGTGTTACAAGGCTGCCACACATCACTGTGAGTGGTACAAGGCTGCCACACATCACTGTGTTTGTTACAAGGCTGCCACACATCACTGTGAGTGTTACAAGGCTGCCACACATCACTGTGAGTGTTACAAGGCTGCCACACATCACTGTGTTTGTTACAAGGCTGCCACACAACACTGTGTGTGTTACAAGGCTGCCAACACATCACTGTGAGTGTTACAAGGCTGCCAACACATCACTGTGAGTGTTACAAGGCTGCCACACATCACTGTGAGTGTTACAAGGCTGCCACACATCACTGTGTGTGTTACAAGGCTGCCACACATCACTGTGTGTGTCGCAAGGCTGCCAACACATCACTGTGTGTGTCGCAAGGCTGCCACACATCACTGTGTGTGTCGCAAGGCTGCCACACATCACTGTGTGTGTTACAAGGCTGCCACACATCACTGTGTGTGTCGCAAGGCTGCCACACATCACTGTGTGTGTCCCAAGGCTGCCACACATCACTGTGAGTGTTACAAGGCTGCCACACATCACTGTGAGTGTTACAAGGCTGCCACACATCACTGTGTGTGTTACAAGGCTGCCAACACATCACTGTGAGTGTTACAAGGCTGCCACACATCACTGTGTGTGTTACAAGGCTGCCAACACATCACTGTGAGTGTTACAAGGCTGCCACACATCACTGTGAGTGTTACAAGGCTGCCACACAACACTCTGAGTGTTACAAGGCTGCCAACACATCACTGTGAGTGTTACAAGGCTGCCAACACATCACTGTGAGTGTTACAAGGCTGCCACACATCACTGTGTGTGTTACAAGGCTGCCACACATCACTGTGAGTGTTACAAGGCTGCCACACATCACTGTGAGTGTTACAAGGCTGCCACACAACACTGTGAGTGTTACAAGGCTGCCAACACATCACTGTGAGTGTTACAAGGCTGCCACACAACACTGTGAGTGTTACAAGGCTGCCAACACATCACTGTGAGTGTTACAAGGCTGCCAACACATCACTGTGAGTGTTACAAGGCTGCCACACAACATGTGAGTGTTACAAGGCTGCCAACACATCACTGTGAGTGTTACAAGGCTGCCACACATCACTGTGAGTGTTACAAGGCTGCCACACATCACTGTGAGTGTTACAAGGCTGCCAACACATCACTGTGAGTGTTACAAGGCTGCCAACATCACTGTGAGTGTTACAAGGCTGCCACACATCACTGTGAGTGTTACAAGGCTGCCAACACATCACTGTGAGTGTTACAAGGCTGCCACACACACTGTGAGTGTTACAAGGCTGCCACACATCACTGTGAGTGTTACAAGGCTGCCACACATCACTGTGTGTGTTACAAGGCTGCCAACACATCACTGTGAGTGTTACAAGGCTGCCACACATCACTGTGAGTGTTACAAGGCTGCCACACATCACTGTGGTGTTACAAGGCTGCTACACATCACTGTGTGTGTCGCAAGGCTGCCAACACATCACTGTGAGTGTTACAAGGCTGCCAACACATCACTGTGAGTGTTACAAGGCTGCTACACATCACTGTGTGTGTCGCAAGGCTGCCAACACATCACTGTGTGTATCGCAAGGCTGCCAACACATCACTGTGAGTGTTACAAGGCTGCCACACATCACTGTGAGTGTTACAAGGCTGCTACACATCACTGTGTGTGTCGCAAGGCTGCCACACATCACTGTGTGTGTTACAAGGCTGCCAACACATCACTGTGAGTGTTACAAGGCTGCCACACATCACTGTGAGTGTTACAAGGCTGCCAACACATCACTGTGTGTGTCGCAAGGCTGCCACACATCACTGTGTGTGTTACAAGGCTGCCACACATCACTGTGAGTGTTACAAGGCTGCCACACATCACTGTGTGTGTTACAAGGCTGCCACACATCACTGTGAGTGTTACAAGGCTGCCAACACATCACTGTGAGTGTTACAAGGCTGCCACACATCACTGTGAGTGTTACAAGGCTGCCACACATCACTGTGTGTGTCGCAAGGCTGCCACACATCACTGTGAGTGTACAAGGCTGCCACACATCACTGTGTGTGTTACAAGGCTGCCAACACATCACTGTGAGTGTTACAAGGCTGCCACACATCACTGTGTGTGTTACAAGGCTGCCACACATCACTGTGAGTGTTACAAGGCTGCCAACACATCACTGTGAGTGTTACAAGGCTGCCACACAACACTGTGAGTGTTACAAGGCTGCCACACACACTGTGAATGTTACAAGGCTGCCAACACATCACTGTGAGTGTTACAAGGCTGCCACACATCACTGTGTGGTGTTACAAGGCTGCCACACATCACTGTGAGTGTTACAAGGCTGCCACACATCACTGTGAGTGTTACAAGGCTGCCAAACAACACTGTGAGTGTTACAAGGCTGCCAACACATCACTGTGAGTGTTACAAGGCTGCCAACACTTCACTGTGAGTGTTACAAGGCTGCCACACATCACTGTGTGTTACAAGGCTGCCACACATCACTGTGAGTGTTACAAGGCTGCCACACATCACTGTGAGTGTTACAAGGCTGCCACACAACACTGTGAGTGTTACAAGGCTGCCACACATCACTGTGAGTGTTACAAGGCTGCCAACACATCACTGTGAGTGTTACAAGGCTGCCAACACATCACTGTGAGTGTTACAAGGCTGCCACACATCACTGTGTGTGTTACAAGGCTGCCAACACATCACTGTGAGTGTTACAAGGCTGCCACACATCACTGTGTGTGCTACAAGGCTGCCAAACAATCACTGTGTGTGTTACAAGGCTGCCACACATCACTGTGAGTGTTACAAGGCTGCACACATCACTGTGTGTGCTACAAGGCTGCCAACACACACTGTGAGTGACAAGGCTGCCACACATCACTGTGTGTGTTACAAGGCTGCCACACATCACGTGTGTGCTACAAGCTGCCACACGTCACTGTGAGTGTTACAGGTGGTGGTGGTGGAGGCTGGAGGCGCCTGCCGCCTGTACTCTAGCGTCACCGTCACTCACCAGGTAACCCACATTAGAGCAGCACACTGCTCTTCACGGGCGACCTCATCACCCAACACAATATATGTCTGCTATTAACCAGATAAAAGTATATCGCGGACAAATTTGAGTCGTGTAGCGGCGCATTATCACGGTAAAAAGCTGGCAACCTCGTCTGTGTTAATGTGTATAGTCACTGTGTCGCTCCTGGCACCTCCAGTGTCATACACCAGACTGTACTCCTCTACACCCCACCACCAGTGTCATACATCAGACTGTACTCTCCTCTACACCACCAGTGTCATACACCTGACTGTACTCTCCTCTACACCCACCAGTGTCATACACCTGACTGTACTCTCCTCTACACCCACCACCTCCAGTGTCATACACCGACTGTACTCTCCTCTACAACCCACCACCAGTGTCATACACCTGACTGCTCCTCTACACCCACCACCACCAGTGTCATACACCGGACTGTACTCTCCTCTCACACCCACCAGTCTCATACACCTGACTGTACTCTCCTCTACACTCACCACACCAGTGTCATACACCAGACTGTACTCTCCTCNGTGTGTTACAAGGCTGCCACACATCACTGTGAGTGTTACAAGGCTGCCACACATCACTGTGAGTGTTACAAGGCTGCCACACATCACTGTGAGTGTTACAAGGCTGCCAACACATCACTGTGTGTGTTACAAGGCTGCCACACATCACTGTGGTGTTACAAGGCTGCCACACATCACTGTGAGTGTTACAAGGCTGCCACACATCACTGTGTGGTTAAAGGCTGCCAACACATCACTGTTAGTGTTACAAGGCTGCCACACATCACTGTGTGTGCTACAAGGCTGCCCACATCACTGTGTGTGTTACAAGGCTGCCACACATCACTGTGTGTGCTACAAGGCTGCCACACATCACTGTAGTGTTACAAGGACTGCCACACATCACTGTGAGTGTTACAAGGCTGCCACAATCACTGTGTGTGTTACAAGGCTGCCACACATCACTGTTAGTGTTACAAGGCTGCCACACATCACTGTGTGTGTTACAAGGCTGCCACACATCACTGTGTGTGTTACAAGGCTGCCACACATCACTGTGAGTGTTACAAGGCTGCCACACATCACTGTTAGTGTTACAAGGCTGCCACACATCACTGTTAGTGTTACAAGGCTGCCACACATCACTGTGTGTGCTACAAGGCTGCCACACATCACTGTGTGTGTTACAAGGCTGCCACACATCACTGTGTGTGCTACAAGGCTGCCACACATCACTGTGAGTGTTACAAGGCTGCCACACATCACTATGTGTGTGTTACAAGGCTGCCACACATCACTGTGAGTGTTACAAGACTGCCACACATCACTGTGTGTGTTACAAGGCTGCCACACATCACTGTGAGTGTTACAAGGCTGCCACACATCACTGTGTGTGTTACAAGGCTGCCACACATCACTGTGAGTGTTACAAGGCTGCCACACATCACTGTTAGTGTTACAAGGCTGCCAACACATCACTGTGAGTGTTACAAGGCTGCCACACATCACTGTGTGTGCTACAAGGCTGCCAACACATCACTGTGAGTGTTACAAGGCTGCCACACATCACTGTGAGTGTTACAAGGCTGCCAACACATCACTGTGAGTGTTACAAGGCTGCCACACATCACTGTTAGTGTACAAGGCTGCCACACATCACTGTGAGTGTTACAAGGCTGCCACACATCACTGTGAGTGTTACAAGGCTGCCAACACATCACTGTGAGTGTTACAAGGCTGCCACACATCACTGTGAGTGTTACAAGGCTGCCACACATCACTGTTAGTGTTACAAGGCTGCCACACATCACTGTGTGTGTTACAAGGCTGCCACACATCACTGTGAGTGTTACAAGGCTGCCAACACATCACTGTGAGTGTTACAAGGCTGCCACACATCACTGTGTGTGCTACAAGGCTGCCAACACATCACTGTGAGTGTTACAAGGCTGCCACACATCACTGTGAGTGTTACAAGGCTGCCAACACATCACTGTGAGTGTTACAAGGCTGCCACACATCACTGTGTGTGCTACAAGGCTGCCAACACATCACTGTGAGTGTTACAAGGCTGCCACACGTCACTGTGTGTGCTACAAGGCTGCCACACGTCACTGTGTGTGTTACAGGTGGTGGTGGTGGAGGCTGGAGGCACCTGCCGCCCTGTACTCTAGCGTCACCGTCACTCACCAGGTAACCCAACATTAGAGCAGCACACTGCTCTTCACGGGCGACCTCATCACCCAACACAATATATGTCTGCTATTAACCAGATAAAAGTATATCGCGGACAAATTTGAGTCGTGTAGCGGCGCGTATTATCACGGTAAAAAGCTGGCAACCTCATCTGTGTTAATGTGTATAGTCACTGTGTAGCTCCTGCCACCTCCAGTGTCATACATCTGACTGTACTCTCCTCTACACTCACCACCACCAGTGTCATACACCTGACTGTACTCTCCTCTACACCCACCACCACCAGTGTCATACACCTGACTGTACTCTCCTCTACACTCACCACCACCAGTGTCATACACCTGACTGTACTCTCCTCTACACCCACCACCACCAGTGTCATACACCACACTGTACTCTCCTCTACACCCACCACCACCAGTGTCATACACCTGACTGTACTCTCCTCTACACCCACCACCACCAGTGTCATACATCTGACTGTACTCTCCTCTACACCCACCACCACCAGTGTCATACACCTGACTGTCCTCTCCTCTACACCCACCACCACCAGTGTCATACACCTGACTGTACTCTCCTCTACACCCACCACCACCAGTGTCATACACCTGACTGTCCTCTCCTCTACACCCACCACCACCAGTGTCATACACCTGACTGTACTCTCCTCTACACCCACCACCACCAGTGTCATACACCTGACTGTCCTCTCCTCTACACCCACCCGTCACTGTAGAGGCGACTTACGCCGAAGAAATGTATGACTGTAAAGAGCTCTTTGTTGCTATAAGTCTGTGAGATTAGCAACAGCTTTGACTGTCATGTTGAGCAACTGCACCGCGTGTTGCAAGTGATGCAGGGTCTTCCTGGTGTGTTGCAGAGTCTTGTTGTTGTGCTACCGCAGGGTGCTAGAACACGCCAGCAACACTGGCAGAGTGTCATGACACAACAGCAGGGTGTCACGGTGATGTTGCTTCACAATACCTCTAATGTGTAGGATGAGTCTTGGGTATGAAGTGTTCACTATGGTCTCCTTCAGCGCCTTCAGCAGCCACCACATCTGCTCCTTCATCCCCACATAGTCCAACATGGGAGGGGAGCCCCGACATGGGAGGGATCCCCCAACATGGGAGGGAAGCCCCAACATGGGAGGGGAGCCCAACATGGGAGGGAAGCCCCAACATGGGAGGGGAGCCCCAACATGGGAGGGGAGCCCAACATGGGAGGGAGCCCCAACATGGGAGGGAAGCCCCAACATGGGAGGGAAGCCCCAACATGGGAGGGAAGCCCCAACATGGGAGGGAGCCCCAACATGGGAGGGAGCCCCAACATGGGAGGGAAGCCCCAACATGGGAGGGAACCCCCAACATGGGAGGAAGCCCCAACATGGGAGGGAAGCCCCAACATGGGAGGGATCCCCAACATGGGAGGGGAGCCCCAACATGGGAGGGACCCCCAACATGGGAGGGAAGCCCCAACATGGGAGGGGAGCCCAACATGGGAGGGAAGCCCCAACATGGGAGGGGAGCCCCAACATGGGAGGGGAGCCCCAACATGGGAGGGAAGCCCCAACATGGGAGGGGAGCCCCAACATGGGAGGGGAGCCCCAACATGGGAGGGAAGCCCCAACATGGGAGGGAAGCCCCAACATGGGAGGGAAGCCCCAACATGGGAGGGGAGCCCCAACATGGGAGGGGAAGCCCCAACATGGGAGGGAGCCCCAACATGGGAGGGGAGCCCCAACATGGGAGGGAGCCCCAACATGGGAGGGAGCCCCAACATGGGAGGGAGCCCCAACATGGGAGGGAAGCCCCAACATGGGAGGAGCCCCAACATGGGAGGGAGCCCCAACATGGGAGGGGAGCCCCAACATGGGAGGGAGCCCCAACATGGGAGGGGAGCCCCAACATGGGAGGGAAGCCCCAACATGGGAGGGGAGCCCCAACATGGGAGGGAAGCCCCAACATGGGAGGGAGCCCCAACATGGGAGGGGAGCCCCCAACATGGGAGGGAAGCCCCAACATGGGAGGGAGCCCCAACATGGGAGGGGAGCCCCAACATGGGAGGGGAGCCACAGAAACTTGACGACTCTTCCCTGGTTACCTTACCTTACCTTGAGGTGCTTCCGGGGCTTATCGTCCCCGCGGCCCGGTCATCGACCAGGTGGTCAGTACTCTCAACAGCTCTCTTGATCTCAGCAACTATCGCAGGATTTTCTGCCCGATGTTTACTATGGCTTTGTAGCGCTGCTTTTTAGCATCAGTGCAGATCACTGCACCATTAGTGCTCCGTTCACGGAATCTTAACGCCATAACAATGGCCGTTAGCTCCGCTCGTGCTGAGGAGACATAGTTCTCAATACGGGCTCTTACTTCATTTCCGCGTTGTAAGGCAGTGTTCTTAATTACAGTGTCTCAGGTCCAATGACCATGGTGTTACGGCCTGTAACCTGGTGACCTCCTGCCTTATCTACCCGTCAACTGTTGTGTGTGTGTACACTGTGGGCACTCAGTGTGTACACTGTGGGCACTCTGTGTGCACACTGTGGGCACTGTGTGTACACTGTGGGCACTCTGTGTGTACACTGTGGGCACTCAGTGTGTACACTGTGGGCACTCTGTGTGTACACTGTGGGCACTCAGTGTGTACACTGTGGGCACTCAGTGTGTACACTGTGGGCACTCTGTGTGTACACTGTGGGCACTCAGTGTGTACACTGTGGGCACTTATGTACACTGTGGGCACTCAGTGTGTACACTGTGGGCACTCAGTGTGTACACTGTGGGCACTCAGTGTGTACACTGTGGGCACTCAGTGTGTACACTGTGGGCACTCAGTGTGTACACTGTGGGCACTCAGTGTGTACACTGTGGGCACTCTGTGTGTACACTGTGGGCACTCTGTGTGTACACTGTGGGCACTCTGTGTGTACACTGTGGGCACTCGTGTGTACACTGTGGGCACTCATTATGTACACTGTGGGCACTCAGTGTGTACACTGTGGGCACTCATTGTGTACACTGTGGGCACTCAGTGTGTACACTGAAGGCACTCTGTGTGTACACTGTGGGCACTCATTGTGTACACTGTTCGCACTCAGTGTGTACACTGTGGGCACTCTTGTGTACACTGTGGGCACTCATTGTGTACACTGTTGCACTCAGTGTGTACACTGTGGGCACTCATTATGTACACTGTGGGCACTCAGTGTGTACACTGTGGGCACTCTGTGTGTACACTGTGGGCACTCATGTGTACACTGTGGGCACTCAGTGTGTACACTGTGGGCACTCATTGTGTACACTGTGGGCACTCAGTGTGTACACTGTGGGCACTCATTATGTACACTGTTCGCACTCAGTGTGTACACTGTGGGCACTCATGTACACTGTGGGCACTCAGTGTGTACACTGAAGGCACTCAGTGTGTACACTGTGGGCACTCAGTGTGTACACTGTGGGCACTCAGTGTGCACACTGTGGGCACTCAGTGTGTACACTGTGGGCACTCAGTGTGTACACTGTGGGCACTCTGTGTGTACACTGTGGGCACTCAGTGTGTACACTGTGGGCACTCAGTGTGCACACTGTGGGCACTCTGTGTGTACACTGTGGGCACGCTTATGTACACTGTGGGCACTCAGTGTGTACACTGTGGGCACTCTGTGTGTACACTGTGGGCACTCAGTGCGTACACTGTGGGCACTCATTATGTACACTGTGGGCACTCAGTGTGTACACTGTGGGCACTCATTATGTACACTGTGGGCACTCAGTGTGTACACTGTGGGCACTCAGTGTGTACACTGTGGGCACTCAGTGTGTACACTGTGGGCACTCAGTGTGTACACTGTGGGCACTCATTATGTACACTGTGGGCACTCAGTGTGTACACTGTGGGCACTCATTATGTACACTGTGGGCACTCAGTGTGTACACTGTGGGCACTCAGTGATCCCACTCTTCACCACCAAGACAAAGTGTACACAACTCAGCAGGAGAGAAGAGTCGGTGTAGCGAGGCGGCCGCTGGTGGGGTGGTTGCTTGTGTCTCGTAATTACGCCATATATAACTATATAACAATTAAGGTCACCTCATATTAACTTGTTAATTAAGAACTGTTTAAATTTGCTATTAAAGTTACAAATGACTCTATCTCAATTATCATTAATAAGAGCCGTAAGGCCCATTTGACAGGGAGGATCGACTGGGCACCGATCCTTAACCTTTCGCCTCTGATCAGCCGGCAGTAATTGAGGACCTGGTTGTAAATAGATTGGCGGGTGGTGTTCCAGGGATAACTAGTAAGACAAGGATTAAAATAAGCCTTAAGAGAAACTCAAAACCTGTTAAGAGGACTGAGAAAGCGAGTTCTACTGTACCAAGACGTGTAAATAACAGCTATGACAGAATAAGCTTCACCTTAGTCAAGAGGGCCACTTTACCAACAATAACAGCTGCGTGGGTCACAATATTCATCATCCCACTTGATGTTATCACACACACACTAATGACTCTCTCTGGCGAGGTAGAAATAGTCTGGTCTATCAAAGTCATAAATAATGTGTTCCCTTGTATAAATTACCAGACACGTCACAGGTTGTGTCCACAGTGTGAGGAGCCTCCACGCCGCGCACACCTCCCGTCTCTCCTTCACGCTGCCAACCTGTATAACTTAAAGCCTTAATATTAGCACAACTTTACTATTTATCTCGCCAGAGTTAACACGATTTTTCAATAAGCATTTCTAGCTGATGGTCAGTATGCAGGTGGACTGTGTGTGTACTCTGTCCTGCAGCACCTGGAGGTCCAGTATGTAGGTGGACTGTGTGTGTACTCAGTCCTCCAGGACCTGGAGGGTTCATTATGCAGGTGGACTGTGTGTGTACTCTGTCCTGCAGCACCTGGAGGTCCAGTATGTAGGTGGACTGTGTGTGTACTCTGTCCTGCAGCACCTGGAGGTCCAGTATGTAGGTGGACTGTGTGTGTACTCTGTCCTGCAGCACCTGGAGGTCCAGTATGCAGGTGGACTGTGTGTGTACTCTGTCCTGCAGCACCTGGAGGTCCAGTATGCAGGTGGACTGTGTGTGTACTCTGTCCTGCAGCACCTGGGGGTCCGGTATGCAGGTGGACTGTGTGTGTACTCTGTCCTGCAGCACCNTACTATGGTAGACATTACAATGGTAGAGCAGCCATTACTGACATAACTATGGTAGTAGGCATTACAAGACTGAGGTACCCTTTACAATAGAAGACATTACAATGGTAGAGCAGCCATTAGAACCTATTACAGTGTAGAGTACTGGTACACCTCTACACCCTTGGTGGTGGTGGTGTAGAGTACTGGTACACCTCTACACCCTTGGTGGTGGTGGTGGTGGTGGTGGTGTAGAGTACTGGTACACCTCTACACCCTTGGTGGTGGTGTAGAGTACTGGTACACCTCTACACCCCTGGTGGTGGTGTAGAGTACTGGTACACCTCTACACCCTTGGTGGTGGTGGTGGTGTAGAGTACTGGTACACCTCTACACCCCTGGTGGTGGTGTAGAGTACTGGTACACCTCTACACCCCTGGTGGTGGTGGTGGTGTAGAGTACTGGTACACCTCTACACCCCTGGTGGTGGTGGTGTAGAGTACTGGTACACCTCTACACCCCTGGTGGTGGTGTAGAGTACTGGTACACCTCTACACCCTTGGTGGTGGTGTAGAGTACTGGTACACCTCTACACCCGTCGTGGTGGTGGTGGTGGTGGTGGTGGTGGTGGTGTAGAGTACTGGTACACCTCTACACCCCTGGTGGTGGTGGTGGTGGTGGTGGTGTAGAGTACTGGTACACCTCTACACCCCTGGTGGTGGTGTAGAGATCCCCCCCCCCCCGGTACACCTCCACACCTCAGACACACTCGAGTATTATAAGAACATAACAACACTGGGAAGAAATATTCCTAAACTCCGCCACAATAAGTACACCATCGACGGCCTCACACAACAGCCAACATCACCTGAACAAACACCTACAACATTCCCAACACAATGTTTAGTGAACTGCAGCTGCACCCTGCAGCCTGAAGCTGCAGGGTGGTGCTGCCTGCCGTCACAGGGGCAGGAGCCGGGCACACTCCTGGGGAGAGTGTCCCATCTGGCCACTATGGCCACCGGTGAGCGGCCAGTACCTGGCCAGCCGGATGTGAGACGATTAAGGCGTCGTGTCCTAGGGAGCCGCGGCGCTGCACACCCTAACCGGTTCCTGTACCTGGTGCCAGGCATAAACGACACCTGTCAGGGGAACACAGAGTGTAGAGGAGCTTGTAGAGGTGCAGGAGGCCGAGGCTCTACAGGCGCAGGTGGCGTGTGGTCACCAGCGGCCACCACCACCACAGTCAGCTCCAAGTGTACATACCAGGGGAGACTGTGTACACCTCTAGGTGTTTATACTGTAGTGTCGTGGAGAGGCACAGGGAGTGGGTGTAGAGCAAGCTCTGTCCGGCACTCTCGCCACACATATCACCTGGGTTCGAGCCCTCACTAGGCAGGATTGAGACCCCAGGGTCATGTATTGCGTTTAATATTTCTAAAGCACAACTTTAGTAAGATGAGAAGCAACACTTAATTTTGCTTCATTGTGTTTGATAGTGTTGCAGATGTGTTGTTGTTGTTGTTGTTATGATGGTGCGCCGGGCGGTGTTGTGACACAAGTGTTACAACACTGCACTTCCTACACACTCATACAATAATACAACAACTAATAATTTAGAGAAGAGTAATTTGTTAGTTCCACTCCTGAGACTCTTGAATGACGTATTTAGTGATTAATTATACGGGTATTAAATTGATTCCAGCAACGTGGCAACATAATCTCGTTTTCTGCAGAGAGTGCCACGAATAGTTTTCTTCTGATGAGTAACTAACGTATTTTGATATTAAATTAATACAGAATCAGCAGCAATATTATTTCCTGCGTGTTGTATTGGAATTTATCATTGTTGTCGCATATAATTCCTGGGGGTGGGAGGGGGTAGAGAAGCACAGGTCGGAGTCCATTGTTTAGAACTGACGAACACTGATATGAACACTCTTCATCAGAATTATGATAAGTTGTTTAAGTTAATGTTGGACCTGTGAGCGGCAGTGTGTACAGGACGGATGTCCCGTACTGGAGCTGCAGATGAGGGGAAAATCTCTAGGCTGCTCCATATCACGGCAACTCCATGAATACTAATTTGATTTAGTTTTTATTAATTCAGAGGACTGAATGTACTCAGTCACAGGTAGCCACACGGTGCAGGATACAACAGGTGGCCACACGGTGCAGGATACAACAGGTGGCCACACGGTGCAGGATACAACAGGTAGCCACACACGGTGCAGGATACAACAGGTGGCCACACGGTGCAGGATACAACAGGTAGCCACACGGTGCAGGATACAACAGGTGGCCACACACGGTGCAGGATACAACTGGTGGCCACAGACGGTGCAGGATACAACAGGTAGCCACACACGGTGCAGGATACAACAGGTGGCCACACAGTGCAGGATACAACAGGTAGCCACACGGTGCAGGATACAACAGGTAGCCACACACGGTGCAGGATACAACAGGTGGCCACACAGTGGAGGATACAACAGGTGGCCACACACGGTGCAGGATACAACAGGTGGCCACACGGTGCAGGATACAACAGGTAGCCACACGGTGCAGGATACAACAGGTAGCCACACGGTGCAGGATATAACAGGTGGCCACACGGTGCAGGATACAACAGGTGGCCACATTGTGCAGGATACAACAGGTGGCCACATTGTGCAGGATACAACAGGTGGCCACATGGTGCAGGATACAACAGGTAGCCACACGGTGCAGGATACAACAGGTAGCCACACGGTGCAGGATATAACAGGTGGCCACACGGTGCAGGATACAACAGGTGGCCACACGGTGCAGGATACAACAGGTAGCCACACAGTGCAGGATACAACAGGTGGCCACACGGTGCAGGATACAACAGGTGGCCACACGGTGCAGGATACAACAGGTGGCCACACGGTGCAGGATACAACAGGTGGCTACACGGTGCAGGATACAACAGGTGGCCACACGGTGCAGGATATAACAGGTGGCCACACGGGGCAGGATACAACAGGTGGCCACACGGGGCAGGATACAACAGGTGGCCACACGGTGCAGGATACAACAGGTGGCCACACGGTGCAGGATATAACAGGTGGCCACACGGTGCAGGATACAACAGGTAGCCACACGGTGCAGGATATAACAGGTGGCCACACACGGGGCAGGATACAACAGGTGGCCACACGGGGCAAGATACAACAGGTGGCCACACGGTGCAGGATACAACAGGTGGCCACACGGTGCAGGATACAACAGGTGGCCACACGGTGCAGGATACAACAGGTGGCCACACACAGTGCAGGATACAACAGGTGGCCACACGGTGCAGGATACAACAGGTAGCCACACGGTGCAGGATACAACAGGTGGCCACACACAGTGCAGGATACAACAGGTGGCCACACGGTGCAGGATATAACAGGTGGCCACACGGTGCAGGATACAACAGGTGGCCACACACAGTGCAGGATACAAGAGGTGGCCACACGGTGCAGGATACAACAGGTGGCCACACGGTGCAGGATACAACAGGTGGCCACACACGGTGCAGGATACAACAGGTGGCCACACACGGGGCAGGATACAACAGGTGGCCACACGGGGCAGGATACAACAGGTGACCACACGGTGCAGGATACAACAGGTGGCCACACGGTGCAGGATACAACAGGTAGCCACACGGTGCAGGATACAACAGGTGGCCACACACGGTGCAGGATACAACAGGTGGCCACACACGGGGCAGGATACAACAGGTGGCCACACGGGGCAGGATACAACAGGTGGCCACACGGTGCAGGATACAACAGGTGGCCACACGGTGCAGGATACAACAGGTGGCCACACGGTGCAGGATGCAACAGGTGGCCACACGGTGCAGGATACAACAGGTGGCCACACGGGGCAGGATACAACAGGTGGCCACACGGTGCAGGATCTGCCCAGCGCCGGGTGTGGCCTCCGGGTCCAACGTGTAAATATGCCATTATTTGTGTGTTTACTGTTCATAAACAAGTTAGGGAAGCAGACCTGGCCTGCTCACAGGGGGGGCCAAGCTCCCTGCTCACAGGGGGGCCAAGCTCCCTGCTCACAGGGGGGCCAAGCTCCCTGCTCACAGGGGGGGCCAAGCTCCCTGCTCACAGGGGGGGCCAAGCTCCCTGCTCACAGGGGGGGCCAAGCTCCCTGCTCACAGGGGGGGCCAAGCTCCCTGCTCACAGGGGGGCCAAGCTCCCTGCTCACAGGGGGGGCCAAGCTCCCTGCTCACAGGGGGGAGCCAAGCTCCCTGCTCACAGGGGGGAGCCAAGCTCCCTTCTCACAGGGGGGGCCAAGCTCCCTTCTCACAGGGGGGCCAAGCTCCCTTCTCACATTGGGGCCAAGCTCCCTTCTCACAGAGGGCCAAACACGAACAGCAGACACCCCCCATCACAGCAGACAGCAGATCCCAGCAGTGTATTTCAACTACATCCCGACAAGCGAATTAGAAAAAAGCAGAGCGGAAGCGTTCATGAGGGTGAGAATCTTGTGTTACAAGACTGCCACACATCACTGTGAGTGTTACAAGGCTGCCAACACATTACTGAGTGTTACAAGACTGCCAACACATTACTGAGTGTTACAAGACTGCCAACAAATTACTGTGAGTGTTACAAGGCTGCCACACATCACTGTGAGTGATACAAGGCTGCCACACATCACTGTGTGTGTTACAAGGCTGCCACACATCACTGTGAGTGTTACAAGGCTGCCAACATCACTGTGAGTGTTACAAGGCTGCCACACATCACTGTGTGTGTTGCAAGGCTGCCACACATCACTGTGTGTGTTACAAGGCTGCCACACATCACTGTGTGTGTTACAAGGCTGCCACACATCACTGTGTGTGTTACAAGGCTGCCACACATCACTGTGTGTGTGTTACAAGGCTGCCACACATCACTGTGTGTGTTACAAGGCTGCCACACATCACTGTGAGTGTTACAAGGCTGCCACACATCATTGTGAGTGTTACAAGGCTGCCACACATCACTGTGTGTGTTACAAGGCTGCCACACATCACTGTGAGTGTTACAAGGCTGCCACACATCACTGTGTGTGTTGCAAGGCTGCCACACATCACTGTGTGTGTTGCAAGGCTGCCACACATCACTGTGAGTGTTACAAGACTGCCACACATCACTGTGAGTGTTGCAAGGCTGCCACACATCACTGTGAGTGTTACAAGGCTGCCACACATCACTGTGAGTGTTGCAAGGCTGCCACACATCACTGTGAGTGTTACAAGGCTGCCACACATCACTGTGAGTGTTACAAGGCTGCCAACACATCACTGTGTGTGTTACAAGGCTGCCACACATCACTGTGTGTGTTACAAGGCTGCCACACATCACTGTGAGTGTTACAAGGCTGCCACACATCACTGTGAGTGTTGCAAGGCTGCCACACATCACTGTGAGTGTTGCAAGGCTGCCACACATCACTGTGAGTGTTACAAGGCTGCCACACATCACTGTGAGTGATACAAGGCTGCCACACATCACTGTGAGTGTTACAAGGCTGCCACACATCACTGTGAGTGTTGCAAGGCTGCCACACATCACTGTGAGTGTTACAAGGCTGCCACACATCACTGTGAGTGTTACAAGGCTGCCACACATCACTGTGAGTGTTACAAGGCTGCCACACATCACTGTGTGTGTTACAAGGCTGCCACACATCACTGTGAGTGTTACAAGGCTGCCACACATCACTGTGAGTGTTACAAGACTGCCACACATCACTGTGTGTGTTACAAGGCTGCCACACATCACTGTGAGTGTTACAAGGCTGCCACACATCACAGTGTGTGTTACAAGGCTGCCACACATCACTGTGTGTGTTACAAGGCTGCCACACATCACTGTGAGTGTTACAAGGCTGCCACACATCACTGTGTGTGTTACAAGGCTGCCAACACATTACTGAGTGTTACAAGGCTGCCACACATCACTGTGAGTGTTACAAGGCTGCCACACATCACTGTGAGTGTTACAAGGCTGCCACACATCACTGTGTGTGTTACAAGGCTGCCACACATCACAGTGTGTGTTACAAGGCTGCCACACATCACTGTGAGTGATACAAGGCTGCCACACATCACTGTGTGTGTTACAAGGCTGCCACACATCACTGTGAGTGATACAAGGCTGCCACACATCACAGTGTGTGTTACAAGGCTGCCACACATCACAGTGTGTGTTACAAGGCTGCCACACATCACAGTGTGTGTTACAAGGCTGCCACACATCACTGTGTGTGTTACAAGGCTGCCACACATCACTGTGTGTGTTACAAGGCTGCCACACATCACTGTGTGTGTTACAAGGCTGCCACACATCACTGTGAGTGATACAAGGCTGCCAACGCATCACTGTGTGTGTTACAAGGCTGCCAACACATTACTGAGTGTTACAAGGCTGCCACACATCACTGTGTGTGTCGCAAGGCTGCCAACACATCACTGTGAGTGTTACAAGGCTGCCACACATCACTGTGTGTGTTACAAGGCTGCCAACACATTACTGAGTGTTACAAGGCTGCCACACATCACTGTGTGTGTCGCAAGGCTGCCAACACATCACTGTGAGTGTTGCAAGGCTGCCACACATCACTGTGAGTGTTACAAGGCTGCCACACATTACTGTGAGTGTTACAAGGCTGCCACACATTACTGTGAGTGTTACAAGGCTGCCACACATCACTGTGAGTGTTACAAGGCTGCCACACATCACTGTGTGTGTTACAAGGCTGCCACACATCACTGTGTGTGTTACAAGGCTGCCACACATCACTGTGTGTGTTACAAGGCTGCCACACATCACTGTGAGTGATACAAGGCTGCCAACGCATCACTGTGTGTGTTACAAGGCTGCCAACACATTACTGAGTGTTACAAGGCTGCCACACATCACTGTGTGTGTCGCAAGGCTGCCAACACATCACTGTGAGTGTTACAAGGCTGCCACACATCACTGTGTGTGTTACAAGGCTGCCAACACATTACTGAGTGTTACAAGGCTGCCACACATCACTGTGTGTGTCGCAAGGCTGCCAACACATCACTGTGAGTGTTGCAAGGCTGCCACACATCACTGTGAGTGTTACAAGGCTGCCACACATCACTGTGAGTGTTACAAGGCTGCCACACATCACTGTGAGTGTTACAAGGCTGCCACACATCACTGTGAGTGTTACAAGGCTGCCACACATCACTGTGTGTGTTACAAGGCTGCCACACATCACTGTGAGTGTTACAAGGCTGCCACACATCACTGTGAGTGTTACAAGGCTGCCACACATCACTGTGTGTGTTACAAGGCTGCCACACATCACTGTGAGTGTTACAAGGCTGCCACACATCACTGTGTGTGTTACAAGGCTGCCACACATCACTGTGAGTGTTACAAGGCTGCCACACATCACTGTGTGTGTTACAAGGCTGCCACACATCACTGTGAGTGTTACAAGGCTGCCACACATCACTGTGAGTGTTACAAGGCTGCCACACATCACTGTGAGTGTTACAAGGCTGCCACACATCACTGTGTGTGTTACAAGGCTGCCACACATCACTGTGTGTGTTACAAGGCTGCCACACATCACTGTGTGTGTTACAAGGCTGCCACACATCACTGTGAGTGTTACAAGGCTGCCACACATCACTGTGAGTGTTACAAGGCTGCCACACATCACTGTGAGTGTTACAAGGCTGCCACACATCACTGTGAGTGTTACAAGGCTGCCACACATCACTGTGAGTGTTACAAGGCTGCCACACATCACTGTGAGTGTTACAAGGCTGCCACACATCACTGTGTGTGTTACAAGGCTGCCACACATCACTGTGTTTACAAGGCTGCCAACACATCACTGTGTGTGTTACAAGGCTGCCACACATCACTGTGTGTTACAAGGCTGCCACACATCACTGTGAGTGTTACAAGGCTGCCACACATCACTGTGAGTGTTACAAGGCTGCCACACATCACTGTGAGTGTTACAAGGCTGCCACACATCACTGTGTGTGTTACAAGGCTGCCACACATCACTGTGTGTGTTACAAGGCTGCCACACATCACTGTGAGTGTTACAAGGCTGCCACACATCACTGTGTGTGTTACAAGGCTGCCACACATCACTGTGAGTGTTACAAGGCTGCCACACATCACTGTGTGTGTTACAAGGCTGCCACACATCACTGTGTGTGTTACAAGGCTGCCACACATCACTGTGTGTGTTACAAGGCTGCCACACATCACTGTGAGTGTTACAAGGCTGCCACACATCACTGTGAGTGTTACAAGGCTGCCACACATCACTGTGTGTGTTACAAGGCTGCCACACATCACTGTGAGTGTTACAAGGCTGCCACACATCACTGTGTGTGTTACAAGGCTGCCACACATCACTGTGTGTGTTACAAGGCTGCCACACATCACTGTGAGTGTTACAAGGCTGCCACACATCACTGTGAGTGTTACAAGGCTGCCACACATCACTGTGAGTGTTACAAGGCTGCCACACATCACTGTGTGTGTTACAAGGCTGCCACACATCACTGTGTGTGTTACAAGGCTGCCACACATCACTGTGTGTGTTACAAGGCTGCCACACATCACTGTGAGTGTTACAAGGCTGCCACACATCACTGTGTGTGTTACAAGGCTGCCACACATCACTGTGAGTGTTACAAGGCTGCCACACATCACTGTGTGTGTTACAAGGCTGCCACACATCACTGTGAGTGTTACAAGGCTGCCACACATCACTGTGTGTGTTACAAGGCTGCCACACATCACTGTGAGTGTTACAAGGCTGCCACACATCACTGTGAGTGTTACAAGGCTGCCAACACATCACTGTGAGTGTTACAAGGCTGCCACACATCACTGTGTGTGTTACAAGGCTGCCACACATCACTGTGAGTGTTACAAGGCTGCCACACATCACTGTGAGTGTTACAAGGCTGCCAACACATCACTGTGAGTGTTACAAGGCTGCCAACATCACTGTGAGTGTTACAAGGCTGCCACACATCACTGTGAGTGTTACAAGGCTGCCACACATCACTGTGAGTGTTACAAGGCTGCCAACACATCACTGTGAGTGTTACAAGGCTGCCACACATCACTGTGAGTGTTACAAGGCTGCCACACATCACTGTAGTGTTACAAGGCTGCCACACATCACTGTGAGTGTTACAAGGCTGCCACACATCACTGTGAGTGTTACAAGGCTGCCAACACATCACTGTGAGTGTTACAAGGCTGCCACACATCACTGTGTGTGCTACAAGGCTGCCAACACATCACTGTGAGTGTTACAAGGCTGCCACACATCACTGTGAGTGTTACAAGGCTGCCAACACATCACTGTGAGTGTTACAAGGCTGCCACACATCACTGTGTGTGCTACAAGGCTGCCAACACATCACTGTGAGTGTTACAAGGCTGCCACACGTCACTGTGTGTGCTACAAGGCTGCCACACGTCACTGTGTGTGTTACAGGTGGTGGTGGTGGAGGCTGGAGGCACCTGCCGCCCTGTACTCTAGCGTCACCGTCACTCACCAGGTAACCCAACATTAGAGCAGCACACTGCTCTTCACGGCGACCTCATCACCCAACACAATATATGTCTGCTATTAACCAGATAAAAGTATATCGCGGACAAATTTGAGTCGTGTAGCGGCGCGTATTATCACGGTAAAAAGCTGGCAACCTCATCTGTGTTAATGTGTATAGTCACTGTGTAGCTCCTGCCACCTCCAGTGTCATACATCTGACTGTACTCTCCTCTACACTCACCACCACCAGTGTCATACACCTGACTGTACTCTCCTCTACACCCACCACCACCAGTGTCATACACCTGACTGTACTCTCCTCTACACTCACCACCACCAGTGTCATACACCTGACTGTACTCTCCTCTACACCACCACCACCAGTGTCATACACACCACACTGTACTCTCCTCTACACCCACCACCACCAGTGTCATACACCTGACTGTACTCTCCTCTACACCACCACCACCAGTGTCATACATCTGACTGTACTCTCCTCTACACCCACCACCACCAGTGTCATACACCTGACTGTCCTCTCCTCTACACCCACCACCACCAGTGTCATACACCTGACTGTACTCTCCTCTACACCCACCACCACCAGTGTCATACACCTGACTGTCCTCTCCTCTACACCCACCACCACCAGTGTCATACACCTGACTGTACTCTCCTCTACACCCACCACACCAGTGTCATACACCTGACTGTCCTCTCCTCTACACCACCCGTCACTGTAGAGGCGACTTACGCCGAAGAAATGTATGACTGTAAAGAGCTCTTTGTTGCTATAAGTCTGTGAGATTAGCAACAGCTTTGACTGTCATGTTGAGCAACTGCACCGCGTGTTGCAAGTGATGCAGGGTCTTCCTGGTGTGTTGCAGAGTCTTGTTGTTGTGCTACCGCAGGGTGCTAGAACACGCCAGCAACACTGGCAGAGTGTCATGACACAACAGCAGGGTGTCACGGTGATGTTGCTTCACAATACCTCTAATGTGTAGGATGAGTCTTGGGTATGAAGTGTTCACTATGGTCTCCTTCAGCGCCTTCAGCAGCCACCACATCTGCCTTCATCCCCACATAGTCCAACATGGGAGGGGAGCCCCGACATGGGAGGGCCCCAAATGGGAGGGAGCCCCAACATGGGAGGGGAGCCCAACATGGGAGGGAAGCCCCAACATGGGAGGGGAGCCCCAACATGGGAGGGGAGCCCAACATGGGAGGGGAGCCCCAACATGGGAGGAAGCCCCAACATGGGAGGGAAGCCCCAACATGGGAGGAAGCCCCAACATGGGAGGGAAGCCCAACATGGGAGGGAGCCCCAACATGGGAGGGAAGCCCCAACATGGGAGGGAACCCCCAACATGGGAAGGAAGCCCCAACATGGGAGGGAAGCCCAACATGGGAGGGATCCCCCAACATGGGAGGGGAGCCCCAACATGGGAGGGAACCCCAACATGGGAGGGAAGCCCCACATGGGAGGGGAGCCCCAACATGGGAGGGAAGCCCCAACATGGAGGGGAGCCCCAACATGGGAGGGGAGCCCCAACATGGGAGGGAAGCCCCAACATGGGAGGGGAGCCCCAACATGGGAGGGAGCCCCAACATGGGAGGGAAGCCCAACATGGGAGGGAAGCCCAACATGGGAGGGAAGCCCCAACATGGGAGGGGAGCCCCAACATGGGAGGGAGCCAACATGGAGGGAGCACCAACATGGGAGGGGAAGCCCCAACATGGGAGGGAGCCCCCAACATGGGAGGGAGCCCAACATGGGAGGGAGCCCCAACATGGGAGGGAAGCCCCAACATGGGAGGGAGCCCCAACATGGGAGGGGAGCCCCAACATGGGAGGGAAGCCCCAACATGGGAGGGGAGCCCCAACATGGGAGGGGAGCCCCAACGGGAGGAAGCCCCAACATGGGAGGGGAG
This sequence comes from Procambarus virginalis, assembly GCA_020271785.1. NCBI lineage: Eukaryota > Metazoa > Arthropoda > Malacostraca > Decapoda > Cambaridae > Procambarus > Procambarus virginalis. Next base: position 37,448 of record WNGS01102977.1, read on the forward strand.
CCCCAACATGGGAGGGAAGCCCCAACATGGGAGGGAGCCCCAACATGGGAGGGAGCCCCAACATGGGAGGGGAGCCCCAACATGGGAGGGGAGCCCCAACATGGGAGGGGAGCCCCAACATGGGAGGGGAGCCACAGAAACTTGACGACTCTTCCCTGGTTACCTTACCTTACCTTGAGGTGCTTCCGGGGCTTATCGTCCCCGCGGCCCGGTCATCGACCAGGTGGTCAGTACTCTCAACAGCTCTCTTGATCTCAGCAACTATCGCAGGATTTTCTGCCCGATGTTTACTATGGCTTTGTAGCGCTGCTTTTTAGCATCAGTGCAAATCACTGCACCATTAGTGCTCCGTTCACGGAATCTTAACGCCATAACAATGGCCGTTAGCTCCGCTCGTGCTGAGGAGACATAGTTCTCAATACGGGCTCTTACTTCATTTCCGCGTTGTAAGGCAGTGTTCTTAATTACAGTGTCTCAGGTCCAATGACCATGGTGTTACGGCCTGTAACCTGGTGACCTCCTGCCTTATCTACCCGTCAACTGTTGTGTGTGTGTACACTGTGGGCACTCAGTGTGTACACTGTGGGCACTCTGTGTGTACACTGTGGGCACTGTGTGTACACTGTGGGCACTCTGTGTGTACACTGTGGGCACTCAGTGTGTACACTGTGGGCACTCTGTGTGTACACTGTGGGCACTCAGTGTGTACACTGTGGGCACTCAGTGTGTACACTGTGGGCACTCTGTGTGTACACTGTGGGCACTCAGTGTGTACACTGTGGGCACTCATTGTGTACACTGTGGGCACTCAGTGTGTACACTGTGGGCACTCAGTGTGTACACTGTGGGCACTCAGTGTGTACACTGTGGGCACTCGTGTGTACACTGTGGGCACTCAGTGTGTACACTGTGGGCACTCAGTGTGTACACTGTGGGCACTCTGTGTGTACACTGTGGGCACTCTGTGTGTACACTGTGGGCACTCTGTGTGTACACTGTGGGCACTCTGTGTGTACACTGTGGGCACTCTTGTGTACACTGTGGGCACTCAGTGTGTACACTGTGGGCACTCATTGTGTACACTGTGGGCACTCAGTGTGTACACTGTGGGCACTCTGTGTGTACACTGTGGGCACTCATGTGTACACTGTGGGCACTCTGTGTGTACACTGTGGGCACTCATTGTGTACACTGTGGGCACTCATTGTACACTGTGGCACTCAGTGTGTACACTGTGGGCACTCATTTGTACACTGTGGGCACTCAGTGTGTACACTGTGGGCACTCTGTGTGTACACTGTGGGCACTCATTGTGTACACTGTTCGCACTCAGTGTGTACACTGTGGGCACTTTATGGTACACTGTGGGCACTCAGTGTGTACACTGTGGGCACTCTTATGTACACTGTGGGCACTCAGTGTGTACACTGTGGGCACTCATGTGTACACTGTGGGCACTCAGTGTGTACACTGAAGGCACTCAGTGTGTACACTGTGGGCACTCAGTGTGTACACTGTGGGCACTCAGTGTGCACACTGTGGGCACTCAGTGTGTACACTGTGGGCACTCAGTGTGTACACTGTGGGCACTCTGTGTGTACACTGTGGGCACTCAGTGTGTACACTGTGGGCACTCAGTGTGCACACTGTGGGCAATCTGTGTGTACACTGTGGGCAGCATTGTGTACAGTGGGCACTCAGTGTGTACACTGTGGGCACTCGTGTGTACACTGTGGGCACTCAGTGGTACACTGTGGGCACTCATTGTGTACACTGTGGGCACTCAGTGTGTACACTGTGGGCACTCATTGTGTACACTGTGGGCACTCAGTGTGTACACTGTGGGCACTCAGTGTGTACACTGTGGGCACTCTGTGTGTACACTGTGGGCACTCAGTGTGTACACTGTGGGCACTCATTATGTACACTGTGGGGCACTCAGTGTGTACACTGTGGGCANTTTATATTCATTGTTTCGTGTTCTGTCTTATGTTTGTCACCTCACCAAACCTTTTGGCATATCACCTCACCCAAAACGAGTAAGTGCGATGAATTTGTATGTGTAAACTAAGTGTTTGAAAATGTAATAAGAATTGTGAAATACGTTCAGGCGTCAGACCATAAATAAAATGAATTTGGGAGAATTGATATTTCAATTACCATCGACAGTGAAGAGAAACATAAGAAATATTGAGAAAATTCGTGTTAGAATTATTATCTTACCTTTTCGGTCATATTCAACAACATATGTTTTACAAGAAAGACTGCTACCAAAATATATAATAAACATAATATATATATATATATATATATATATATAGATAATATATATATATATATATATATATATATATATATATATATATATATATATATATATATATATAATATATATATATATATATATATATATATATGCGAACAAGCCTGAATGATCCCCAGGACTATATGCAACGGAAAACTCACACCCCAGAAGTAACTCGAACCCATACTGCCAGGAGCAACGCAACTGGTATCTACAGAACGCCTTAATCCGCTTGACCATCACGACCGGACATAAGGAAGTGATAGCGGAAGCTATTTGAACCACTTCCCCGCTGGCACTCGGATGGTAATCTTGGGCATAGCATTTTATCAAATCACCTCATTCTTTGGGGCAACACGTGAGGAACACAAATAACAAGCTTGGCTTGTTCACATTTGTGTTCTGTTAACTGTTACTGTATAAACTGTTAGACAGTAATTAACCGTCCTCCACACCCACCCAACTGGGCGGCAGCTTACAGTCATGTGCTCCACACCCACCCACTGGGCGGCAGCTTTACAGTCATGTGCTCCACACCCACCCAACTGGGCGGCAGCTTTACAGTCATGTGCTCCACACCCACCCAACTGGGCGGCAGCTTTACAGTCATGTGCTCCACACCCACCCAACTGGGCGGCAGCTTTACGGTCATGTGCTCCACACCCACCCAACTGGGCGGCAGCTTTACAGTCATGTGCTCCACACCCCCCAACTGGGCGGCAGCTTTACGGTCATGTGCTCCACACCCACCCAACTGGGCGGCAGCTTTACAGTCATGTGCTCCACACCCACCCAACTGGGCGGCAGCTTACAGTCATGTGCTCCACACCCACCCAACTGGGCGGCAGCTTTACAGTCATGTGCTCCACACCCACCCACTGGGCGGCAGCTTTACAGTCATGTGCTCCACACCCACCCAACTGGGCGGCAGCTTTACAGTCATGTGCTCCACACCCACCCAACTGGGCGGCAGCTTTACAGTCATGTGCTCCACACCCACCCAACTGGGCGGCAGCTTTACAGTCATGTGCTCCACACCCACCCAACTGGGCGGCAGCTTTACAGTCATGTGCTCCACACCCACCCAACTGGGCGGCAGCTTTACAGTCATGTGCTCCACACCCACCCAACTGGGCGGCAGGTTCACAGTGGAGTGCAACATTAGCAACAGTGAGCCAACTATGCGCACACTTCACCAGGACGTGAGGCAGCACATCATTAAGAAGGTCGTACACATTCCTTCACTACCTCTGACACAGTTCGGAATTCTGAGATTTTTTTCACATTCTATTATTCAGTAACGCGACGAATGTGAGACTGAACCCAGCAGTAGTGTCACCTGGGACCTGCTTGCTGGGAGCAGCTTGCTGGGAGCTGCGTGCTGGGAGCAGCGTGCTGGGTGCAGCGTGCTGGAGCAGCGTGCTGGGAGCAGCGTGCTGGGAGCAGCGTGCTGGGAGCAGCGTGCTGGGAGCAGCTTGCTGGGAGCAGCGTGCTGGGAGCAGCGTGCTGGGAGCAGCGTGCTGGGAGCAGCTGCTGGGAGCAGCGTGCTGGGATCAGCGTGCTGGGATCAGCGTGCTGGGAGCAGCGTGCTGGGAGCAGCGTGCTGGGATCAGCGTGCTGGGATCAGCGTGCTGGGATCAGCGTGCTGGGATCAGCGTGCTGGGAGCAGCGTGCTGGGAGCAGCGTGCTGGGATCAGCGTGCTGGATCAGCGTGCTGGGATCAGCGTGCTGGGATCAGCGTGCTGGGAGCAGCGTGCTGGGATCAGCGTGCTGGGATCAGCGTGCTGGGAGCAGCGTGCTGGGAGCAGCGTGCTGGGAGCAGCGTGCTGGGAGCAGCGTGCTGGGATCAGCGTGCTGGGAGCAGCGTGCTGGGAGCAGCGTGCTGGGATCAGCGTGCTGGGATCAGCGTGCTGGGAGCAGCGTGCTGGGAGCAGCGTGCTGGGAGCAGCGTGCTGGGAGCAGCGTGCTGGGAGCAGCGTGCTGGGAGCAGCGTGCTGGGTGCAGCGTGCTGGGTGCAGCGTGCTGGGAGCAGCGTGCTGGGAGCAGCGTGCTGGGAGCAGCGTGCTGGGACTATGGGCTGCTGACTCAGGCAACACTCACACTCACCTGGAAGAAAAAATTTGGTTGTTAGCAAAACAAATCTATTAAGGATTTCCTGGAATATTTTCTCAATTATTTTTAATATCTTATTTATGCAAACTTTGCTCTAAATCTAATGTATTCAAATGGTAATATTTAATGATGCAATGCTAATAGGCTGGCTTGTGGTGCAAGGGGGGGGGGCGTGCACAACCCCGCTGTGGGAGGGGCGTGCACAACCCCGCTGTGGGAGGGGCGTGCACAACCCCGCTGTGGGAGGGGCGTGCACAGCCACACTGTGGGAGGGGGGTGCACAGCCCCGCTGTGGGAGGGGCGTGCACAGCCCCGCTGTGGGAGGGGCGTGCACAGCCCCACTGTGGGAGGGGCGTGCACAGCCCCACTGTGGGAGGGGGGTGCACAGCCCGCTGTGGGAGGGGCGTGCACAGCCCCGCTGTAGGAGGGGCGTGCACAACCCCGCTGTGGGAGGGGGGTGCACAGCCCCGCTGTGGGAGGGGCGTGCACAGCCCCGCTGTGGGAGGGGCGTGCACAGCCCCACTGTGGGAGGAGCGTGCACAACCCCGCTGTGGGAGGGGCGTGTACAGCCCCGCTGTGGGAGGGGCGTGCACAACCCCGCTGTGGGAGGGGCGTGCACAGCCCCGCTGTGGGAGGGGCGTGCACAACCCCGCTGTGGGAGGGGCGTGCACAACCCCGCTGTGGGTGGGGCGTGCACAGCCCCGCTGTGGGAGGGGCGTGCACAACCCCGCTGTGGGAGGGGCGTGCACAGCCCCGCTGTGGGAGGGGCGTGCACAACCCCGCTGTGGGAGGGGCGTGCACAACCCCGCTGTGGGAGGGGCGTGCACAGCCCCGCTGTGGGAGGGGCGTGCACAACCCCGCTGTGGGAGGGGCGTGCACAGCCCCGCTGTGGGAGGGGCGTGCACAGCCCCGCTGTGGGAGGGGCGTGCACAACCCCGCTGTGGGAGGGGCGTGCACAACCCCGCTGTGGGAGGGGCGTGCACAGCCCCGCTGTGGGAGGGGCGTGCACAACCCCGCTGTGGGAGGGGCGTGCACAGCCCCGCTGTGGGAGGGGCGTGCACACCCCGCTGTGGGAGGGGCGTGCACAACCCCGCTGTGGGAGGGGCGTGCACAGCCCCGCTGTGGGAGGGGCGTGCACAGCCCCACTGTGGGAGGGGCGTGCACAGCCCCACTGTGGGAGGGGCGTGCACAGCCCCACTGTGGGAGGGCGTGCACAGCCCCACTGTGGGAGGGGCGTGCACAACCCCGCTGTGGGAGGGGCGTGCACAACCCCGCTGTGGGAGGGGCGTGCACAACCCCGCTGTGGGAGGGGCGTGCACAGCCCCGCTGTGGGAGGGGCGTGCACAACCCCGCTGTGGGAGGGGCGTGCACAACCCCGCTGTGGGAGGGGCGTGCACAGCCCCGCTGTGGGAGGGGCGTGCACAGCCCCACTGTGGGAGGGGCGTGCACAACCCCGCTGTGGGAGGGGCGTACACAAGGGTCCTGGACCCACCAGCTGCGTCACAAGGGTCCTGGACCCACCAGCTGCGTCACAAGGGTCCTGGACCCACCAGCTGCGTCACAAGGGTCCTGGACCCACCAGCTGCGTCACAAGGGTCCTGGACCCACCAGCTGCGTCACAAGGGTCCTGGACCCGCCAGCTGCGTCACAGGGTCCTGGACCCACCAGCTGCGTCACAAGGGTCCTGGACCCACCAGCTGCGTCACAAGGGTCCTGGACCCGCCAGCTGCGTCACAAGGGTCCTGGACCCACCAGCTGCGTCACAAGGGTCCTGGACCCGCCAGCTGCGTCACAAGGGTCCTGGACCCACCAGCTGCGTCACAAGGGTCCTGGACCCGCCAGCTGCGTCACAAGGGTCCTGGACCCACCAGCTGCGTCACAAGGGTCCTGGACCCGCCAGCTGCGTCACAAGGGTCCTGGACCCGCCAGCTGCGTCACAAGGGTCCTGGACCCACCAGCTGCGTCACAAGGGTCCTGGACCCACCAGCTGCGTCACAAGGGAAGAAGTATACACAGAAGTGTCCCCTCACCTCTCGGTGTAGATACACACTTATATATAAACACTTTATATACACACTTTACATACACACATATAGTTTACAATGGTGGAGGACTGTGCTCAGGAGGAAGGTAGACCCGCTGGGCGGTTGGTGTACTATAGCAGTGTAGTAAACAAAACTATCAGGCTCCCGAGGCTGATGGGCCGACACTACACCAATGTTAACAAGTCTCATCTTTCACTGTGTTTGTTCCTAATACCACATTCCAGTATTATATATGAAAAGAACACAATTTTTAGGGAAAATGTGTACCTACATATTGTTCAGCTATATGTATTTGCTCTTTACCTTTTTTCAAGTGTTTTACAATTAATAAATAAAATACAAAATAGATATACATACAAAGATGACCCGTTTGGCACAGTGGTGTGTTTGGCTGCTACTATGTGAAGTTACGGGCTCACCATAGCCCGTGCTACTTGGAACTTTGTTCCAGGTAGCGAATCTTTAACAACAACAACATGCTACCATGTATGAAACAGGTCACTGGAAACAAGGGAACTGCCAGAGGGTCGGAAGGGAGCCAATGTAACGCCAATGTACGAAAAAGTGACACAGACAGACGCCATTCGACTACAGGGTGACCCTACCTGCTTGTCTTCCAAGGTGATGGAAGGGAAGGGAATTATTAGGGGAAAGCACCAAGCCATTACGACTATATAGCACTGGGAACGGGTTGGGATAAGGCTTTGGGATTGGACAGAGGGGGAAAGGAATGGTGCCCAACCACTAGGACGGTCGGGGATTGAACGCCGACCTGCATGAAGCGAGACCGGCGCTCTACCGTCCAGCCCCCAAGATGATGGAAAAGATCATAAGAAAGAGGCACGTGGAACACCTGGGGAGACGGGCCTTCATAACACCACCCACAACGTCTCCGAGATGGTATAACTCCTCACCCACACACTCTAAAGAGTTGCAGGCGAGGAGTCACAATAACGTGGCTGAAGTGTGTTGACCAGACCACACACTAGAAGGTGAAGGGACGACGACGTTTCGGTCCGTCCTGGACCATTCTCAAGTCGATTGTGACAATGTCGACTCTCACAATCGACTTGAGAATGGTCCAGGACGGACCGAAACGTCGTCGTCCCTTCACCTTCTAGTGTGTGGTCTGGTCAACTTTAAAGAGTTGTTTAAACGAGCGACTGAGATGATACAAGATATATTAAGGTACATCTATATCACCGCAGCTTCCCTAGACTACATGAAGGGCTGAATAGTTTGTCAAGAGCTACGTACGAGAGGCTGTGAACTCCTCCAATCAGCCGCCTGCACTTTGGACGAGTGCTCAAGAACACCAGAGTGAATCAAGTAGAGCTGCAGGTACCTCCCACCGGCAGGTGTGAACGTCTACTGACTGAACACAGTACCGTAGTGTATAAGATCATGACGGAAAAGATGCAAACTTACTACAAGCTTTGTAAAACAAATCTCCGATTTCAGACTTCATGAAAACAGCAAGCGGCTGGAGGGGGGGGGAGGGGATATTTCTCAAAAGGAGGCAATGAGACCTATCCCAAATAGCCTACGACAGTCCCATACCACTAATGTACAATCTTGAAAAGTTGGACAAATCTCGCGCCAAGACTCTGGACAACAACCTTGAAGAGACGACAATCAAACATTCTCTTTTATAGATATAATGATATACGTGTTTTTCTGCCCTGGAGAAGTTGGCCAGACACCCGGAGTATAGCTGTCACGCCGACACCGACACGATGGTTGGGAGGCCGCTAACTACTGCCAGGGCCCAAGTGGTGGCCAGGCGGGGCCTGGACCATGCCACCCTCACACACACACACCAACATGGCCTCACCGAGCATTACTGTGGCCATAAATAAGGCCGGCTTGAGCAGGTGGTCCGTGGCCTTGAAGGCTCATACTGGCCTCCACTCTCACCCCACACCTGTACTGGGCTCACTCTCACCCCCACACCTGTACTGGGCTCACTCTCACCCCCACACCTGTACTGGGCTCACTCTCACCCCCACACCTGTACTGGGCTCACTCTCACCCCCACACCTGTACTGGGCTCACTCTTGTCCCCACACTGGCCACACGCAGGCCCTGAGACCCCTGAGACCAGTGTTGTGGTCACCATGGTGCTCACTACCAGTGTTGTGGCCACTATGGTGCTCACTACCAGTGTTGTGGCCACTATGGTGCTCACTACCAGTGTTGTGGCCACCACGGTGCTCACTACCAGTATTGTGGTCACCATGGTGCTCACTACCAGTGTTGTGGTCACCACGGTGCTCACTACCAGTGTTGTGGCCACCATGGTGCTCACTGCCAGTGTTGTGACCACCACGGTGCTCACTACCAGTGTTGTGGTCACCACGGTGCTCACTACCAGTGTTGTGGCCACTATGGTGTTCACTACCAGTGTTGTGGTCACCACGGTGCTCACTACCAGTGTTGTGGCCACTATGGTGCTCACTACCAGTGTTGTGGTCACCATGGTGCTCACTACCAGTGTTGTGGCCACTATGGTGCTCACTACCAGTGTTGTGGTCACCACGGTGCTCACTACCAGTGTTGTGGTCACCATGGTGCTCACTACCAGTGTTGTGGTCACCATGGTGCTCACTACCAGTGTTGTGGTCACCACGGTGCTCACTACCAGTGTTGTGGTCACCACGGTGCTCACTACCAGTGTTGTGACCACCACGGTGCTCACTACCAGTGTTGTGGCCACTATGGTGTTCACTACCAGTGTTGTGGTCACCACGGTGCTCACTACCAGTGTTGTGGTCACCACGGTGCTCACTACCAGTGTTGTGGTCACCATGGTGCTCACTACCAGTGTTGTGACCACCACGGTGCTCACTACCAGTGTTGTGGCCACCATGGTGCTCACTACCAGTGTTGTGGCCACTATGGTGCTCACTACCAGTGTTGTGGCCACCATGGTGCTCACTACCAGTGTTGTGGCCACTATGGTGCTCACTACCAGTGTTGTGGCCACCATGGTGCTCACTACCAGTGTTGTGGTCACCATGGTGCTCACTACCAGTGTTGTGGTCACCATGGTGCTCACTACCAGTGTTGTGGTCACCACGGTGCTCACTACCAGTGTTGTGGTCACCATGGTGCTCACTACCAGTGTTGTGGCCACCACGGTGCTCACTACCAGTGTTGGGGCCACCATGGTGCTCACTACCAGTGTTGTGGCCACCACGGTGCTCACTACCAGTGTTGTGGCCACCACGGTGCTCACTACCAGTGTTGTGGTCACCACGGTGCTCACTACCAGTGTTGTGGTCACCATGGTGCTCACTACCAGTGTTGTGGTCACCACGGTGCTCACTACCAGTGTTGTGGCCACCATGGTGCTCACTACCAGTGTTGTGGCCACTATAGTGTTCACTACCAGTGTTGTGGTCACCACGGTGCTCACTACCAGTGTTGTGGTCACCATGGTGCTCACTACCAGTGTTGTGGTCACCACGGTGCTCACTACCAGTGTTGTGGTCACCATGGTGCTCACTACCAGTGTTGTGGCCACCATGGTGCTCACTACCAGTGTTGTGGCCACTATAGTGTTCACTACCAGTGTTGTGGTCACCACGGTGCTCACTACCAGTGTTGTGGTCACCATGGTGCTCACTACCAGTGTTGTGGTCACCACGGTGCTCACTACCAGTGTTGTGGCCACCATGGTGCTCACTACCAGTGTTGTGGCCACCACGGTGCTCACTACCAGTGTTGTGGTCACCATGGTGCTCACTACCAGTGTTGTGGTCACCATGGTGCTCACTACCAGTGTTGTGGCCACTATAGTGTTCACTACCAGTGTTGTGGTCACCACGGTGCTCACTACCAGTGTTGTGGTCACCATGGTGCTCACTACCAGTGTTGTGGTCACCATGGTGCTCACTACCAGTGTTGTGGTCACCATGGTGCTCACTACCAGTGTTGTGATAGTGAGCGACAAGGATGTGTGCGAGGAACTCAATAAGAAATTCCAGGAGGTCTTCACACTAGAGCAAGGAGAAGTTCCAGAGATAAGAGAAGGAATAGTTAACCAGGCACCACTAGAGGAGTTGGG
>WNGS01102992.1:0-13642 GCA_020271785.1 Procambarus virginalis
TGTCACATCCGTGACATCTATTTAGCATGTATATAAAAACACGCTCGAATACAAATGGAACGCTGTCAGACTTTTAAAGCAATCAGTGAAGAACTTTCGGAGATTAGCGATTTGAACAAACAAACATTTACATTTTTATTTATATAGATTATTATTGATTATTAAACTATTCACCTGCAACTTCCTTTATCTACATCTTTCTCTACACGTTTCTTCTAATTTTCATGATATGTGGTTGAAAGAGAGGGAGGGAATTATCAAGGTAAAGCACCAAGCCATTACCCTAACACCCAGTGGGATGGTATTTATGGGTGGGAGGAAGGTTATGTAACGGCACATTTACACCTGCGGCGCCCCTGACCACATGGGCACTGGCGGCGCCCCTGACCACATGGGCACTGGCGGCGCCCCTGACCACATGGGCACTGGCGGTGCCCCTGACCACATGGGCACTGGCGGCGCCCCTGACCACATGGGCACTGGCGGCGCCCCTGACCACATGGGCACTGGCGGTGCCCCTGACCACATGGGCACTGGCGGCGCCCCTGACCACATGGGCACTGGCGGTGCCCCTGACCACATGGGCACTGGCGGTGCCCCTGACCACATGGGCACTGGCGGCGCCCCTGACCACATGGGCACTGGCGGCGCCCCTGACCACATGGGCACTGGCGGTGCCCCTGACCACATGGGCACTGGCGGTGCCCCTGACCACATGGGCACTGGCGGCGCCCCTGACCACATGGGCACTGGCGGCGCCCCTGACCACATGGGCACTGGCGGTGCCCCTGACCACATGGGCACTGGCGTACCCCTGACCACATGGGCACTGGCGGCGCCCCTGACCACATGGGCACTGGCGGCGCCCCTGACCACATGGACACTGGCGGCGCCCCTGACCACATGGGCACTGGCGGCGCCCCTGACCACATGGGCACTGGCGGCGCCCCTGACCACATGGACACTGGCGGCGCCCCTGACCACATGGACACTGGCGGCGCCCCTGACCACATGGGCACTGGCGGCGCCCCTGACCACATGGGCACTGGCGGCGCCCCTGACCACATGGGCACTGGCGGCGCCCCTGGCCACATGGGCACTGGCGGCGCCCCTGACCACATGGGCACCTGAGACGTCATAACCGCAACGATACCTGCGGTGTTATCAGGGGTAACCCTGTTACCGCTGTAACAAGGTTATCACTGTTACCGTCCTAAAACAGTAACCCTTTTTAAGTCGCGTGAACTTTAATCTGACATCAGAGACTCCAGAAGCATTATTTAAGTTAGGACTTTTAAATGAGGTTAACTTGGTGCGGTATGTGTGAATGTAATTTTTGATCTGAGTTGTCACAATGACGTTCAATAGATTTCTGACGTCATTTGCATCATCAACCTCATATGTGATCTAATTAGGCCAATGGCAAAAGTTGAAGGTTCAATCGCAAACAGTGATTCGCTAACGATAAGAAGATTCACTTAGTCGAGTAAATGTTAGGTGTAGTGCACGGCCGAGTGAAAAAATAGATGTCGCAGTCTTGCAGCAGTGAAAGAAAAGCGCCCCAGTTTGGTCGTCCAAATATTCCGAAATATGTCAATGTAAATGATGAAGTAAGCAGTGAGAAGGCCATGTGATCGTTCTTATAGTAAACCAGTTTAGAAAACCCGCCAGAGTGTATCTAGTGACGTTGTTGGAGTCTGACTCGTGGTAGGTGAAGAATGACCGCTAGTGTTCGTTACCGCTTTGTGGAGTTGACATAGCAAAGCTCTAGTTGTTATTACCGCAGGGAGGACACTGCCAAGAGTGCTACACTAACACCCGCCACTAACCGCAGGGAGGAGACAGCCGCGTGTCCTACACTAACACCCGCCACTAATCGCAGGGAGGACACAGCCGCGTGTCCTACACTAACACCCGCCACTAACCGCAGGGAGGAGACAGCCGCGTGTCCTACACTAACACCCGCCACTAACCGCAGGGAGGAGACAGCCGCGTGTCCTACACTAACACCCGCCACTAACCGCAGGGAGGACACAGCCGCGTGTCCTACACTAACACCCGCCACTAACCGCAGGGAGGACACAGCCGCGTGTCCTACACTAACACCCGCCACTAACCGCAGGGAGGAGACAGCCGCGTGTCCTACACTAACACCCGCCACTAACCGCAGGGAGGACACAGCCGCGTGTCCTACACTAACACCCGCCACTAACCCCAGGGAGGAGACAGCCGCGTGTCCTACACTAACACCCGCCACTAACCGCAGGGAGGACACAGCCGCGTGTCCTACACTAACACCCGTCACTAACCGCAGGGAGGACACAGCCGCGTGTCTTACACTAATACCCGCCACTAACCGCAGGGAGGACACAGCCGCGTGTCCTACACTAACACCCGCCACTAACCGCAGGGAGGACACGGCCAGTGTCCTACACTAACACCCGCCACTAACCGCAGGGAGGACACAGCCGCGTGCGCTACAAGATAGCAGAGGACAGTGACCCCAGACGACAGTTCAGTGTAGACGGGTCGGGGGCGGTCTGGGTTGTGGGCGGCTGGATCGCGAGACAGCGGCCGCCCACTCCGTGCTGGTGTGGGCGGTGGACGACGGCACCCCACCCAGGACTGCCACAGCCACCCTAACAGTAAGTACAAATGTTATTCACTGTATCAGCACTGTATGTACACATGTTGTCATTGTATCAGCACTGTAAGTACAATCTTGTCGGTATTAGCACTGTAACAACCAGATGTTTCGTCAAGTTTACATCGTTTTAAATGTCCCTTTCTGACATCTTTTCCTAATATGCTTCCCAGCCAAAGTGTGTTCTCTCTTACTATTTCCGTTGACCACTTCAGGTGGAGTTTGTATGTACTGTCTCTCTGAACCTCCCTCACTCGCCTCTCAAGCCTTGACTCAAGATGAGTCCTACTTATCTGTATCCAATCTTGCATTATCTATCTATCTGTCTATCTAAAAAATGGTTGCACCAGAGATGGTTACCCTAAAAGGGTAACCATCTCTGGTGCAAGTGTAGGGACCCATAACCTCGGAGAAGAAAATAATGAATACTCAGAGAAGACCTTGTGGATCCTCATATATATATATATATATATATATATATATATATATATATATATATATATATATGTATATATATATATATATATATATATATATATTATATATATATATTATATATTTATATAATATGACAATGTCAGACTACGAAGGAAGGATTAAGACAGGAATTTCCGAAAGTACTTTCGGATTTAATAATTTTTCTTCAGAAGTCTAAATCCTTATATATGACGCTGTAAGTACACAACTTGCCACTGTCTCAACACTGTAAGACCACAACTGACACTGTCTCAACACTGTAAGACCACAACCTGACACTGTCTCAACACTGTAAGACCACAACCTGACACTGTCTCAACACTGTAAGACCACAACCTGACACTGTCTCAACACTGTAAGAACACAACCTGACACTGTCTCAACACTGTAAGACCACAACCTGACACTGTCTCAACACTGTAAGACCACAACTGACACTCTCAACACTGTAAGACCACAACCTGACACTGTCTCAACACTGTAAGACCACAACCTGACACTGTCTCAACACTGTAAGAACACAACCTGACACTGTCTCAACACTGTAAGAACACAACCTGACACTGTCTTAGTTATATCGTTCTAACCATGGAGAGACTGTCAACCATGTGCCTGAAGGCGACCCTCACCCTGGCTGGGTGCTCTTCCTGCAGGTGAACGTGACGGATGTGAACGACAACCCGCCGTTCCTGGCGGAGCCGCGGGAGGTGGAGGTGGTGGAGAACGGCGGGGCTCAGATGGTGGCCCGGGTGCGGCTCGGGGACCCTGACGACTGGCGCCAGGGCCACGGGCCGCCCTTCACCGTAACCCTCGACCCCAGGGCGCACCAGCACGTCCTCGACACCTTCAGGGTCATCCACGACAAGAGTGAGAGTCGGGGTCATCCACGACAAGAGTGAGTTGTCAAGGGTTACCCACGACAAGAGTGAATTGTCAGGGGGCAACCAGAGGTAATTATCAGTATAAAGCACTAAGCCATTATGACTATAGCGGCAACCAGAATGTCACAAAAAATCATATTACGTCGATAGACAACATATCAATTGATCAAATCTCCATTTTATTATATCTTATATATATATATATATATATATATATATATATATATATATATATATATATATATATATATATAAATATATATATATATATATATTATATATATATATATTATATATATATATATATATATATATATATATATATATATATGCAAACAAGCCTGAATGGTCCCCAGGACTAGATACAACTGAAAACTCACACCCCAGAAGTGACTCGAACCCATACTCCCAGGAGCAACGCAACTGGTATGTACAGGGACGCCTTAAACCACTTGACCATCACGACCGGACATAAGGAAGTGATAGCCGAGGCTATATGAACCACTTCCCCGCCGCACCTGGATGGTAATCTTGGGCATATCATTTTATCAAATCACCTCATTTTTTGGGGCAACACATGAGGAACACAAATGCAAACAAGCAACTGAGTTTTCAGTTGTATCTAGTCCTGGGGACCATTCAGGCTTGTTTGTATTTGTGTTCCTCACCTGTTGCCCCAAAAAATGAGGTGATTTGATAAAATGCTATGCCCAAGATTACCATCCGAGTGCCGGCGGGGCGGGGAAGTGGTTCATATAGCCTCGGCTATCACTTCCTTATGTCCGGTCATGATGGTCAAGTGGTTTAAGGCAGTCTCCGTGGTGTAGTGGTAAGACACTCGCCTGGCGATACGCGAGCGCTATGTCATGGGTTCGTATCCTGGCCGGGGAGGATTTACTGGGCGCAATTCCTTAACTGTAGCCTCTGTTAACGCAACAGTAAAATGTGTACTTGGATGAAAAAACGATTCTTCGCGGCGGGGATCGTATTCCAGGGACCTGCCCGAAACGCTACGCGTACTAGTGGCTGTACAAGAATGTAACAACTCTTGTATATATCTAATTAAAAAAAAAAAAAAAAAAAAAAAAAAAAAAAAAAAAAAAAGGCGTCCCTGTACATACCAGTTGCGTTGCTCCTGGGAGTATGGGTTCGAGTCACTTCTGGGTGTGAGTTTTCAGATATATTATATATATATATATATATATATAAGATATATATATTCCTCTGAATTCCTCTGAAGTTGGACTAGTGCCCAAGATATATATATATATATATATATATTATATGTCGTACCTAGTAGCCAGAACGTACTTCTCAGCCTAATATGCAAGGTCCAATTTGCCTAATAGGCCAAGTTTTCATGAATTAATTGTTTTTAGACTACCTAACCTACATAACCTAACTTAGCTTTCCTAACCTAACTTTTTCGGCTACCTAACCAAACGAAACCTATAAAGATAGGTTAGGTTAGGTTAGTAGGGTTGGTTAGGTTCGGGTCATATAACTACATTAATTTTACTCCAATAAAAAAAAATTGACCTCATACATAATGAAATGGGTAGCTTTATCATTTCATAAGAAAAAAATTAGAGAAAATATATTAATTCATGAAAACTTGGCTTATTAGGCAAATGGGGCTATGCGTAGTAGGCTGAGAAGTGAGTGAGTTCTGGCTACTAGGTACGACATATATATATATATATATATATATATATATATATATATATTATATATATATATATATATCGTACCTAGTAGCCAGAACGCACTTCTTGGCCTACTATGCAAGGCCCGATTTGCCTTATAGGCCTAGTGATTTTCTTTATTTTCAATAAATTGTTTCCAATTAGTTTAATTGAATTATTATTATTATATTATATTAAGACCATAATTTTTTGACTTAGTTGTGTTAGTTTAGGTTAGGTTAAGATAGGTTAGGTTAGGTTAGGTTAGGTTAGGTTAGGTAGGGTTGGTTAGGTTCAGTCATATATCTACGTTAGTTTTAACTCAAATTTAAAAAATATTAACTCATACATAATGAAATGGATAGTTTTATCATTTCATACGGTGGTGCAGGTGATGGTGCAGTTTATAGGGCTGCAGGTGGTGATGCTCGCTGGTAGTGGTGATAGTTGTCAGATTGCTGATGGTGATGGTGTGGTGGGGTGGTGATATGTATGGGGGCTGGCGGCAGTGACCGGCGACAGCAGCAGTGAAGACAGCGGTGCTCTCCACACCACCAACGCTGCTCGGCCCGATACGCAAACCTGAAGGACTTACTCTGGACTTACAATGGACTTTAGTGATTATGGGTTTGTCGTCTGAAACAGTTTGTTTGGGGAGTAGTGTGGTGTATCTGGCGTGTGTGTGTTTCTGGGCCTCGGATATGAGCCATTGCATTATTGTGTTGTTGATACAGTATCCCCCATTATGTTCTATCAAAGGAATACGAATGGCGTGGACGTACTAGTCGGTGGTATATTAACCACTGTTTTCCTCCTGCAGGAGGGGACGAGGGGCGTGGCGTGGGCGTGGTGTGGACGCGGGCGGGGCTAGACAGGGAGGAGCGGCGCTCCCTGCTGGTGCCGCTGGTGGTGGCGGATACCGGCTGGCCGCCCCTCACCGCCACCGCCACTCTTACCGTCCATGTGGGCGACCTCAACGACAACCCCATGACCCCCGCCGCCAAGACTGTCACTGTCCACACCCTCCAGGTCAGTGCCACCCTCCAGGTCAGTCACTGTCCACACCCTCCAGGTCAGTGCCACCCTCCAGTTCAGTCACTGTCCACACCCTCCAGATCAGGGCCACCCTCCAGGCTATAGTCACTGTCCACACCCTCCAGGTCAGTGCCACCCTCCAGGTCACAGCCACCCTCCAGGTCAGTCACTGTCCACACCCTCCAGGTCAGTGCCACCCTCCAGGCTACAGTCACTGTCCACACCCTTCATATCAGGGCCACCCTGCTTGTCAGTGCCACCCTCCTGATCAGTGCCACCCTCCAGGCTATAGTTACTGTCCACACCCTTCAGGCCAGTGCCACCCTCCTGGCTACAGTCACTGTCCACACCCTTCAGGCCAGTGCCACCCTCCAGGCTACAGTCACTGTCCACACCTTGCAGAGAAATGTCATCCTACAGGCGGTCCATTACCAATACCCCCGCAAGTCAGGGTCACCTTGCAGGCACTGCCCACACCGTCAGATAAGTCTCTGTTGTCACTTTCCTTCTATCAGTCACTGGGCTGGTACTGAAGGAACTTCAGTACCAACTTATTGGACCCCAAACTCACCGTCATCTTCCACCATCCCGAACCCCAACCACTTGGGCTGGACGGTAGAGCGACGGTCTCGCTTCATGCAGGTCGGCGTTCAATCTCCGACCGTACCAAGTTGTTGGGCATCATTCCTTTCCCTCCGTCCCAGCTCAAATCCTTATCCTGACCTATTCCAAGTGCTATATAGTCGTAATGGCTTGGCGCCTTACCCCTGATAATTCCCTCCCCCCTTCCCCTAACCGGTCGTCCAGAGCATGACTGAATCTCAGTCGGATCAACAACTTGTAATAAGCGTACTGTAATCTCCAACCATTGACGGGACCTGACAGCGAGTGGAAAGGGCTTCGGATTCGTACTCCTGAGGTTCCGGGTACGATCCCCGGTGGAGGCGAAAACAAATGAGCAGAGTTTCTTCGCCCTGATGTCCCTGTTCACCTACCAGTAAATAGGTACCTGAGAGTTAGACAGCTGCTACGGGCTGCTTCCTGGGGGTGTGTAACAAAAAGGAGGTCTGGTTGAGGACCGGGCCGCGGGGGCCGCTAATCCCCGAAATCCTTTCAGATAACCTCAAGATAGCCATTATAATTTGTCTACACTCAGTTGGGCTTTTAATGAATGACCACTGAAACAATGGGGAAGTTACGTACTCCCATTATTAGTATTTTTGTACAATTCATATTGGCTTTTTAACTGGAATAATATTAGGTGACATCGTGGGTCTCGTCAACACTCCGAAAAATGGGTCAGTTGTGTGTTTCAACACTCACACCACCACTGGGTTAAGGGTCCACTGCTTCAGAAGTAACACTGAAAATGTACAAGAGGTATTAGCCTCACCCAAAATGCGTTTCTGCATTCTTCCTACAATGTGTATACAGTTATCTTGAGATGATTTCGAGGCTTTTTATTAGTGTCCCCGCGGCCCGGTCCTCGACCAGGCCTCCACCCCCCAGGAAGCAGCCCGTGACAGCTGACTAACACCCAGGTACCTATTTTACTGCTAGGTAACAGGGGCATAGGGTGAAAGAACTCTGCCCATTGTTTCTCGCCGGCGCCTGGATCGAACCCAGGACCACAGGATTCACAAGTCCAGCGTGCTGTCCGCTCGGCCGACCGGCTCCCTCCAGTTGCATTAACATAGTTCCTAAAACTTTCACTGTCAAACTTTTTTTTAACTAGGAGTGCTACATCCCCTCTCTGTATTTGTAACCTTTATTTTAGTAATTGCTAGTAATCCCATGAAAATATTACATCTGAGATGATATTATTTATCTTGGTTACCAATACTGCAATAATATTCTGAACTTTTTCTCAAACTCTCTTTTATTTCCTCAGTTTTATTTGTAAATTTGTAACTCCAACAGTATTTGTAAACTATTTCTTAAGGCACTCATTGAACACGATATTACCTGTGTTCTCAGGAAATAGTTTTTGATGTGTTTCTACTGGTGTGAGATGTTTTTGATGTGTTTCTACTGGTGTGAGATGTACAAGAGAAGTTAGATTAAGTACTGGTTGTGATGATAAGTTGATGGTTAGGGAGGAATTGATGCAAGTACGGGGAGTGGGCGCTGAACGGCTGTAGAGGGGTGATGGGCCAGAGGAGGGGGGGGGGGTCTGAGGGTGAATCTCGAGGAGAGGTAGGCTGAGGCTGTATGTGAGTGTGTGTGTTGTATTTACTGTTCCTATTTACTATGTGTGTTTACGGATCCAGCTCGTGGCTCTGGATCCCGCCGTTCTAACCGTCGGTTGTCGTGTGTAACGTCTCACGACATAATTGTTCCTCATCGGCTACTACATAAATTGTTACCTTACTTATATATATGCATCCCCAGGATGCAGCCAGTAGCAGCTGACTAACTCCAAGGTAACTATATACAGACAGGTGAAGAGTAGAATTAGGTGAAATACTCTTCCCATTTGTGTTTATTCTGGTTAATAAATGCGTGTATATGCGTGTGTGTATTTACTATGAGCATTTACAGTTTGTGCCGTTAGGATCGAGGTGTCAGCTCTTGGACCCCGCCTTTCTTACTCCAGACTTATTTTTCCTCTATCACACACATTTCTTTCGAATGCACAAATAACCACGATGTAGCCCGAATGAGTTGTCGTATTCTCACGTACCTATTTACTGCTAGGTGAACAGGAGGCTTCAGGTGAAAGAACCTTCTCCCATCTTTTACTTCCTCTACCGAGAATTGAACCCGGGTCCATGGACTACGATCCCTGAGCGATGACTGTGTATGCGTGTGTATTTGTGTGTGTGAGAATTCACTACGAAGTGAAATATAAAATCACAGTAATGTCAGTGCCCCTGGGGAGAGTGTCACTCTCACCTTCCTCTCTCTCCCCCAGCCACAGGGGAGGCCAGTGCCCCTGGGAGAGTGTCACTCTCACCTTCCTCTCTCCCCCAGTCACAGGGGAGGCCGGTGTCCCTGGGGAGAGTGTCACTCTCACCTTCCTCTCTCCCCCAGCCACAGGGGAGGCCGGTGCCCCTGGGGAGAGTGTCACTCTCACCTTCCTCTCTCCCCCAGCCACAGGGGAGGCCGGTGCCCCTGGAGAGAGTGTCACTCTCACCTTCCTCTCTCCCCCAGCCACAGGGGAGGCCGGTGCCCCTGGGGAGAGTGTCACTCTCACCTTCCTCTCTCTCCCGCAGCCACAGGGGAGGCCGGTGCCCCTGGGGAAAGTGTCACTCTCACCTTCCTCTCTCCCCCAGTCACAGGGGAGGCCGGTGTCCCTGGGGAGAGTGTCACTCTCACCTTCCTCTCTCCCCCAGCCACAGGGGAGGCCGGTGCCCCTGGAGAGAGTGTCACTCTCACCTTCCTCCTCTCCCCCAGCCACAGGGGAGGCCGGTGCCCCTGGGGAGAGTGTACGTCCAAGACCCCCGACGACTGGGACGCCGCCGCCAAGACGTACTCCTGGAGACACCATCTGTCTGGATTCTTCCTTGACACCGACACCGGCGACCTCACTATGGCCCCCGACACTCCTGACGGCCGGTAGGTGAAGGCTCCCTTCCCACCTGGAGGTCGGCAGGAGAAGGTTACCTTCTCACCTGGAGTTTGGCAGGTTATTAACAGCTGTTATGGTTGTGGTTCTAGCTTTCTTGGTATCGGGAAGGAACGGAGTACCAACGCCTGACTTTTTCTTCTTTATTATAAAATATTTGATATTCTCTGCTGGTGCACGAGCTAGCTATATAGTGTGTGTGCAGCGCCGCTGCTCAAGATGGTCTGCCTGTAGGAGTATAGTCAAACTTGGATGAAGATACACATCTGCGCGCAGTGTTGACTCTGCTGTTGACAACTCCTGCTATATCTTGAGGTTATCTTTAGATGATTTGGGGCTTTTTAGTGTCCCCGCGGCCCGGTCCTCGACCAGGCCTCCCCCCCAGGAAGCAGCCCGTGACAGCTGACTAACACCCAGGTACCTATTTTACTGCTAGGTAACAGGGGCATAGGGTGAAAAGAAACTCTGCCCATTGTTTCTCGTCGGCGCCTGGGATCGAACCCAGGCCACAGGATCACATGTCCAGCGTGATGTCCGCTCGGCCGACCGGCTCTGAGTTGAGTGATGGCAATATGCAGTCGATGACTGAGGTCACCACATGTGTGACCACAGGCGTCCAACAAGGCGAAGGTTCCTTTCCCACCTGGAGGTTGGCAGGTGAAGGTTCCCTTCCCACCTGGAGGTTGGCAGGTGAAGATTCCCTTCCCACCTGGAGGTTGGCAGGTGAAGGTTCCCTTCCCACCTGGAGGTTGGCAGGTGAAGGTTCCCTTCCCACCTGGAGGTTGGCAGGTGAAGGTTCCCTTCCCACCTGGAGGTTGGCAGGTGAAGATTCCCTTCCCACCTGGAGGTTGGCAGGTGAAGGTTCCCTTCCCACCTGGAGGTTGGCAGGTGAAGGTTCCCTTCCCACCTGGAGGTTGGCAGGTGAAGATTCCTTTCCCACCTGGAGGTTGGCAGGTGAAGGTTCCCTTCCCACCTGGAGGTTGGCAGGTGAAGGTTCCCTTCCCACCTGGAGGTTGGCAGGTGACGGCTCCCTTCCCACCTGGAGGTCGGCAGGTGAAGGTTACCTTCCCACCTGGAGGTTGGCAGGTGACGGCTCCCTTCCCACCTGGAGGTCGGCAGGTGAAGGTTCCCTTCCCACCTGGAGGTTGGCAGGTGAAGGTTACCTTCCCACCTGGAGGTCGGCAGGTGAAGGTTACCTTCCCACCTGGAGGTCGGCAGGTGAAGGTTCCCTTCCCACCTGAGGTCGGCAGGTGAAGGTTCCCTTCCCCCCTGGAGGTCGGCAGGTGAAGGTTACCTTCCCACCTGGAGGTCGGCAGGAGAAGGTCACCTTCCCACCTGGAGGCAGGCAGGTAACGGTTCCCTTCCCACCTGGAGGCAGGCAGGTAACGGTTCCCTTCCCACCTGGAGGCAGGCAGGTAACGGTTCCCTTCCCACCTGGGGATAGGTAGGTGAAGGAAGGAAGGTGAAGGCTGGCAGTTATTTGTATTTTAAGTACATGGACGGAGCATTTAGTGCGGTGAGATTCGACCACGGGTTGTTGTTGTTTAAGATTCACTACTTGGAACAAAAAGTTCCAAGTAGCACGGGCACGGGCTATGGTGAGCCCGTAGGACCACGGGTAAAAAGGGAAGTACTATTCCAGACGAATTTGAACCTAACGAGTTGTGTGCCAAATATAAATTATCCTTATTCACAAACAGGGAGTTTTACTGCTGTATTATCGAGTATTTGTACGTTATTCATGAGGGCGGATTACACTTGTGGTCCATTTGTTGGTCTAGACTATTAGTTAAACATTCTTAATCTTTTGAGATATATACAAGAGTTGTTACATGCTTGTACAATTCTTGTACAATGTTACATTCTTCTTGTTCTTCATTAAACGTTGAGTCAAGGATAGGAATGAAACTGTCTCTTCTTTATTTATTGTTCTCAAGGGAACACGTATCATGTCCATCAGGTACGAGCTGAGCTTCAAGGTCAGTGACGTCAGCCAAGGTCAATTTGGGGTCAGGGCCAACGTCACAATCGAGGTGAAGTCCCTGAACCACCATGACGTCACACACGCCACCCCGCTTACCTTGGCGGCGAACCCCTACCAGCTGGTCATGGCCAGAGAGGTACGTTTATGAGAATATGGTTCAGACACAGAAACCGACAGGGTAGACAGAAGGAGAAATAGACAGACGAAGACATGTATACCGGAGTGACAGACGAACAAGCTCCACAAAAAGACCGATACTAAGCACATCCAACACATAACCGCGTCTTGTACCACAGGGCGAGGCATCAATACTCAGGCAGCTGGAGACGACTGTCGAGGCGTGGGCGGCAGGAGGACCATGGGCGTGCGGGCGGGCAGTGGCAGCATGGGCGCGCGGGCAGTGTCAGTGGAGGCCCTGGGCGGGCACCACACCATGCCCACCACAGACGCCTCACGGGTGTGGCTGGTAGCTCCGGGCGTGCCCAATCTCGACCACATCCTCATGTATAGGAAAAATGAGGTGAGTTCACTGAGCCGGTAAGTTGTTATTAACAGCAGTAACAACATTTGCTTTGTAAATAATGAACAATATCAGAGGCCGGTAGTTGTGGTGGCAGTAGCCGGAGTAGTGGTAGCAGTAGTTCTTCCACTAACAAGAAATGAGTGAGCGTGTTTATTAGTACTGATAGTACTATCAGTACTATCGGTTCCCAAACTGGTTCCCAAACCGATTAGTTCTCCGGCCCCGACCAAGGTGGTCTCCGGGTTTGGAGTCCCTGTGCATTCTTTACCAACTTCCAGTATATTCCAGAGCTGGAGCGTCCTAGGTCAGTTTGTTGCTGCCTTCAACCTTGTTCTGACAATTCCTGTGACGGCGCTGGTACAAATCGTATTAGCATTTGCCTTTCCATTGGAGGCTTTCGGCGCCCTGGAGAAGGGGGGGGGACCTGCTGCATGGGTGACAGCTTCTCCCCCGTATGAACCTACCCTGGCTTTGCACCCTGAAAAGGCCACTCCAGACCGATAACCAGAGCGCAACTCCATAGTCCCAGAGACTGATGGCTGCTTACTAGTAGTAGTAGTAGTAGTAGCAGCTGTGGATGAGATTGTATGACTATTGCTGGGTAGTATGTGAAGAACAGGTGTTGAGAAATAATAGCTGAAGCTGTGTTAATAATATCAGTAGTCATGATAATATTAGCGAAAGTTCTGTGAATAGTAGTAACAGAAGTGAAGCATTAGTCATGGTAATAGTTGGAATAGTTGTGGAAATGGTAGCAGTAGTTATGATAACTTTAGCAATAGTCGTGACAGCAGCAGTCGCGACAACAGAAGTAAAACCATAAGTATAACTCAAAGCGGAAGTTA